>LRSR01003209.1:0-21040 GCA_001579985.1 Hypsibius dujardini
GACAGACAGACAGACAGACAGACAGACAGACAGACAGACAGACAGACAGACAGACAGACAGACAGAAAAGTATTCACAGTACAATTTATTACGGACTGACACATTGATTTGAAAATGAATTCCCTCTAAATAAAGAACGACAGTTTGTTTTTCAGTACTTACTATTCATAACAATAACAATCCTGTTCAGTGGACAAGCCACTAAAAATCCGCTGGTCGGCAGTCAGAACGATGCAATACGTTGACGCAGCTTGCTTTGTGTTTGTGGTAGGGATGGCAATTACGCGGTTAACCGTCTCAAACCGCGGTTTGAACCGAACCGAGTGACGCGGTTTGGAAAATAACCCAAATCGTTTAAACCGGTTCAGAATCCAAACCGTCCGGAATTACGCGGTTTGAAAACGAAACCGCCTACAAACCGAACCGCAAACCGTATAACGAACCGGTTTAGAAACGCATATGCATCGGACAGGGAAGATGCTCAAAGTTATTATGAGCAAGTTGCTACATTTTCAAGTCAGTATTGCGGTTGCAAAGAGAATAATCCCAGTTTAGCGGTGCACAATTTCTTTGCCTAAGTTTGATTATCCTTTTTTCCAAACATGCTTTCGAATCGTGTCCGTTTCAGCCAACCGACCATTTCTTTGGCAGCACAAGTGCGGCGGGATGAACTAGACGATGACGAAGCTGCACATTGTCATGATGAGGAGAGCGGTGTACCTCACGACGACGAAAGCTCTCCCGGCGGCGACGCGGGTTCTCCGTCCAGCAGCAGCACTACATCAAACGGAATTCCGCTTACTGTGACTGTTATTGAATCGGAGACAGCTGAGCCACTCCGAAAACGACCGAAAACAGCTTCCGTTTGGGATCATTATAATTTGGACTCCGTCAAACATCTGTACCGCTGCAAATATTGCTCGAAAACTTATGCAGCCAAGTCGGAGGGGAAACCTGGCAGCAACACAACCACTCTGAGCGCGCACATCAACAGCATGCATCCTGAAATGAAGGCACCGCCCAAACCTAAACCTCCGCCGCCGTCATGGATGCAAAAGCAGACCGCACCGGCCCTTTCATTTTTTGACAAAGTCGCCATTGATAATCGATTGGTGCGTTGGGTGGTGTCCATGTCGCTGCCGTTCTCTTTTGTCGAAAATAAGGAATTGCGTGATTTCATGAATTACGTCAAACCTTCAGTGCAGCTTTGTTCCCGCAACACCATCAAAAAGAGGATTTATTTGAACTATGAGAAGATGAAAAAGGCGATGATTCTCATCCTGGACGATGTACCTGGACGGATTTCCTTGACCTGCAACGGATGGACCACCGACAATGGAGGCGATAAGTACATCGTACTAACTGCCTCCTGGATTAACGCCGAGTGGAGGATGGTGGGAGTTACTTTGGATTTTTTAGCTGTCCCTGAAGCCAACACCGGAGAATATCTCGCCTCAAAAGTGTTTAAAATCCTATCGGAATTCCGTATCAGTCAGAGCATTCTCGGAGTGACAGTTGACGGTGCTCCCGTAATGCGTGTTTTTTGTGAAGAGTTGTACAAAGCAATTTGGCAGGAAAAAACAGTTGGAGAATTTGACCAGCATGGTGAGTCTAAGTGGCAACTGGACCAATCGATTGATTGATTTGATTTTAGTACGCATTTGAATACTCAATCAACCAATCTGCTATAACCGCACTCACATTTGATGCTTAGTTTGCGATAATAGTAATACCAATTTGTTTGTCCAACAGAAACGGAATTCCGTGTGCGATGTCATTGTCATGCCGTCAACAAGGTCGCAGAAGTTGGACTAGTGGCGAAAAATGATCTTGTCCGGCGGATCCGAGAGCAGGTGATTCACATCAAGATGCCCAAAGCCAAGGCGGAATTCCAAAAAAAACTGTGTTGTCGCGATATTGGAATAGACAGAGACTCTCCAACCCATTGGAATAGTACTAGTGGAATGATCAGGTCTGCCTACGTCAAGAGAGTTCGAATTGGCGAATTTCTGTCTGTCCGGAGCGGCGACATCGGCAAGTCAATTTTGTCAAAAAAGGAATGGGAGCAGATGAAAGCGCTGATTGATTTCATGGAGCCTCTTGAAACGGCCACGAAGGTCTGCGGTGGCGGAAATCACGCAACTCTCCACTACGGTATTCCGCAATTCGGTATGCTCCGCATCCATTTTAGGAAGATGATTCAAGATCAGAAAGCAGTAAGTAAGTTGTCTGTCTGTCTGTTTGTCTGTTTGTCTGTCTGTCCGCCTGCCTGTCTGTCTGTTTGTCTGTTTGTTTGTCTGTTTATATGTTTGTATGCCAGCCTCCTATCTGTTTGTTTCTGTCTAGTTAGTTGGATCAGGCGAAACATTCTTATCCCTGGTTGTTTCGGTAGGAGATGTGGCTTGTTGAAATAGCGAAACTTATGGCTGGGAAACTGGAAGAAGTGATCAAAGAGACTTGGACTGAAGATGGACCGATTATTGGATGTTTGTTGAATCCCTGCTTGAAGCTGATGGAGTTTGAGGCCGCTGCAGAGAAACAGCGAGTGACAGTTATTCTGAAGGGGGTTTACGAGAGCTATGGAGCCAGACAATTGACTACTATTGCTTCTAACAACGGAATTCTGTGTCCGTCTGATGGTGCAAGCCCCGACCTTGACAGCTATATAAGTGCCAGAGTGGGTGTGGTGGGATCAATTGGTACGGAAGTTGAACAGTATCTCGGTACAACCCCCGATCCCAAATGCGACATTCTCGAGTACTGGAAGCGTCAGGAGGGGAACTATCGGGTGCTCGCCAAAATTGCTCGCGATTATTTGGCTGTAACGGCGTCCTCTGTGGATTCCGAGCGGGAATTTTCGGTCAGCGGGAATGTTGTTACCGGTCCCCGCAATCGCATTTCGCCCGAAGCGCTGCGTAAAACTATGTGTCTGAAATCCTGGTTTAAAACGATTTCTATTTCCAAGCCGAATGATAAATTGGTGGAAGTCATCATCGATTAATTTGTTTTCGGTACGCTTTCTTTATTTGTTCTTATTATTTTCTTGCCGCCGACCTTGAGTTTATAATCTGAAGAATTTTGTTAAATTGTATTGCCCACATTTTAAACCAGTATGTACACTTTGTCGCGTAACCCAAACCACTTGACGCGGTTTGGAATTCTAACCGCCCACGACCCAAACCGCCAAACCCAAACCGCGTAATTGCCATCCCTAGTTTGTGGAAATAAGATTACGCCGAGAAACAATAAAGATGTTCACGAAACAATTACACATAAAAATGCAAGTGTCAATGTTGTAAGGAAAAGTACATGCACAGAGAAGTTTCCAGTTTGCTGGAAGTAAAGTCTGGCCAGGTGTTTCAGAGGACGACAGACCAAAGGTGACTCAGGTGATTACATGATGATCAGATGTTGCTTTTGCTTCTTCCAAGAGATTGCGTTCGACTTCCGACATCCTTCTCACAAGACAGCCGCTTGGTTTAATGGCATGAGTGTCGAAATAGACAAACCTAAATATATAAAAGCAACGAATTTAACTGACTTGGGAAGTACTTCAGATACCGAACTTGAAATGACCCCGCTTTATGTTGTTTTCAGTGTAAAGTGTAAATGATTTTTGGCAAAATTTCAAAGTCGATCCCGTGAAGTTTGATGGTAGAAATGCCGATTTCCAGAAAAGGTTTTATTGGATCATTTTTGACGCTTTACTTCAATTCAATTAAATTCAATTTGAAATCGATTGTTTTTTTCCAACTTTGCGATTCTGCCCAAAGAAAGTTCTTGAAAAAACAACAGTGAAATATATTTGGAAAACCATCCTTAAATGGGCTCTTTTAATAATGCATAAAACGGCGTCATTTTTAATTCGGAATCTGAATTTTTCGAGCCACAGACAGGTAGACGGAAAACGTACGTGCCGCCGAATGATAGTTTGCCTTGGGTTTGGGCAGTTTACGAAGCCATAAATAATGCATCATCATGTAAAGGATTCCGGCAGACAGCGAGAGACCAGCAAAGATCTGGTAGGTCAATCGGGGTTTCAAGCTGCCGAACATGAGACCACCCAGCAGAGTCCCAATCCCACGACCTGCAATGTATTACGAACAAAGCGTTGTCACGTTGTCTATGAGTGTGTTGTGTGCTAGGTGTTGTGTGTCTGACTGTTCCTGCGTGAAGGCTTACCCAATGCGTGATGGACACATCCAATGACACCCTGAAGAGTGGCCAGATAGTCCGGTGCGACTTTCCCGCAATATACCGAAGCAACGACCCAAAGAAGAGACGTTGTAAAAGCTTCCAGAAGCTCCACGGGCAGCACCATGAAGGGATTGTAGATGATCGAGTAGAAAAAGAAGCGCACACCATACAACGCTAGGCAAATCATTAGGATCTTGGTGTGGCCACAGATACGCATGATAAACGTGGATATGGCGACTACAGGAATGGCGGCTACAGATGATACAAGATTGCTCATACCAAACAGCCACTTCGGCGAACCGAGTCCATCCATGAACAGGAATAGATAACTGCATAACACATAACTCAATATGAATCTTGCAGTCTGTTGTCTGTCTGTTTGTCTGTCTGTCTATGTGTCTGTGTGTCTGTGTGTCTGTGTGTCTTTGTGTGTGTGTGTGTGTGTGTCTGTTTGTCTGTGTGTCTGTCTGTTTGTCTGTCTGTCTGTCTGTTCTGTTTGCTGAAGTAGGACATACTTTTCCAAGAAACCCCATGCGCAACCGGCGAAAAACATCATCAGTACGAAGATATAAACATTCGGATTCCTCAAAATACGGCCAACATTGTGCCAAATGTTCTGTTGAGCTTCCAGCAGCTTAAACCGCGTGAAGAAAGCAATTAAAGCCGCAAGCGCGTTCATGACGACGAAGATGTAGAAAGCTGGGGAGTAATCGGAAAAGTCACGTCGCTTGCTGGCCAGTCCCACGAAGAAGCTGGAAACGGGAGGGAATACTGCCATTCCAACTAATGAGAATATTCTCTGTACTCCGAGGTCTCCGCCATGATCAGCAGACATCTTGTAAGCAGCCGCGTCGAGGATCGGCACGACAGTGCTGACACCTATTCCCGCCAAGAAGCGAAATGTCGCGTAGAGTAAAACGGTTTTCCATCTGGTCGTCGACGCATCGGCTTTAACACAGATTGATTGGAAATCCGTTTCAATTTCGCATTCGACAGACAAGCGATGTAACTCGCTAGCAGCCGATAAAGACGAGCAATAAGATGAACTGAATGTGAAGTTGCTTCCCGGATTCGCAAACCGCATCAATGTCCGTTTGTTGGAGACGTTTTTTTCCTCGAACTGAAGATCGACAAATCTTCGTTCAATCACGTTTGACAGCGCATAACACGTTGACGAATTCCGGCCTTGGTGATTAATACAGACATGAAAATCATCAGGAGCTTCGAAGGACTCATTTCCTGATTTGACTTCGCACTTGACAAACTTCATCTGCTTCGTTGGATTATTTTGCCACTGAATTATTGGATTTTCAGTTAGGGAACAATTGTCCTTGGAGTTTGTCTTTGAAGTGAGGGAAAAGAGTTCGTTTTCCGAGGCGCATGACAACGAGCCGTCCAAGTGAATGATTCGGCGTTCGATGGTCAACGACGGCACCGCCAGCAGCATCAGCAAATGAACAGAAATACTGAAGACATTGAATCCGATGAAAGTTATTTTATAATTTCCAATTCGATCGGCAAGAGCTCCTCCGAGGGGCGGGCCTAAACAGCTGACGAATGGAACGATGGCGGAAATGATGGCGATTTCAGTCCAGGAAAGTCCGATAGCACGCATGTGAAGAGTCAGGAATGGATACAGAGCGGCCATGGCTGATGCCACGATAAAATGTAATTAAATTCTTTATCACAGACAGACAGACAGACAGACAGACAGACAGACAGACAGACAGACAGACAGACAGATAAATGGACAAATAGACAGTCAGGCATTCAGGCGGAAGTCAGGTTATGCACCATCGATATTTATGACCTTACCGCCATATACCAGCAGCATGAGGAGTTTCAACGGAACCAGTTTCCAGTTGATTTTGCATTTTGCGCGCCATGGTATGTCCACTTCGGATTTGGTCATCTCGAGAATAGGTAGTTCTTGTTGTATTGAAGCTTTTCCTTCAGGTGTAACGTTTAAATCAAATTTATCAACCGGCATTGCAGAATGAGCGGATTCGACTTTTCCAATTTCGCGACACGATAGACATATCTAGCCTTAAAACGTTCGAGCAGATAAAATACTCTTACAGTTGATATTTCCGTTCAGGAACCCTGTGACAAGTTCCTTTTAGTGCTCCTCGTTCGAGTCGTTACACCTTTATGATTTCCTTAACTCCTCTAATCTTTACGCAATCCTCAATGCTCAGAGGAAGGAAATGTTTTACCGCAAACCGTCCCGTGATGTGATAACAAGTAATAGATCTCGAGGTGAGTCACAGTGAGGAACCACAATCTCACAGATTGCTCTATCGCATCGTCCGGCATAAAAAAATTCGAGCGTTCTCCCCTTTCCCGGAATATTATGAATTTTATCGGAAACAGATATCGATATCTGCTTTTTTCATTACTTTATTCGGTAGATTCGGTAAACGGAATTTTGATGTGAGTCTCTAAAGATAGCTCCGGGGATAAAAACTATCCTTTTGATAATAAATATCCCTTTCCGAAATTGCCGAGATTAAAAAGAGCCTGGGCTTAGGTCTTAAAATGTGACTGATAAATATTCTCTCGGTAGAATGCTCCTGGTGATAAATATTTCTTTCTGAAAAATGGAAAAGAGCAAAAAGAGCGAAGGACTATTTCTTTAAAAAAAGGACGAGATGCCCGCGAGGGAGGGAGGTAGTCTCCTGCAGAGGCAGAATTTTAACCCATAATTTGGCCTATGACTCATGATCATTTTGAAGCATGCGGGAATTTGGGGATCTAATCTCCGAAGCCCCTCGGATTTACAAGCATTCTAAGCGAGCCTCTGAGACTTTCCTTGACGTCTAGTACGACGCATCTATGCCTGCTCAACAAGTGGCCTTTAAAGTTGACCATCGCAAGAAATGCGGCAAACGTGATCGAACCGCACGTTTTGAGTTAAAAGTTCCTAAAAAAACTTTAGCGGTTATTCTAGAGGATTGTCTCTGCTCATAGCAAGATTGCTGCACGAGTGTTACTCTTCAGAAATTACCGTGTGCTATTTTAAATGGTTTATTTAACGTGCAGGAGCAGCTCAATTGAATTAGGCTTACGAGAAGCTTAATATAATTACAGGTTCTCTGCGTATTTGTTCTCTCTCTGGTTTTGATAATAAATAACAAAGAGCTTTCGCAAACGGAATATCGCACGGTATAGAAAACTGTATTGAAGCAAAGTGTGCGTTTCGGCTCACCAGTTAGTCGATAAATCAGCTCACTCAGGGGTTTCTCTTTGATGGCAAGTGCTTGATTGTTTGATTTGCTGTACTATATCCTAGTATATTATAGCACTTCTGGAAATCAAACAATCAAGCAGCTGCCATCAAAGAGAATCGGATTTCTATACACACCAAATCAAACCGTTCAACTCACTCCGTTCAACTTAGGGATACCGATTACGCTGATTAAACGGTTTAACCGCGGTTTAAACCGAACCGCCTGACGCGGTTTGTAAATTTAACCGAACCGTTTTAAACCGGTTAGGGTTTCGAACCGCCTTAAAGTAACCGGTTAGCGTTTGGAACCGCGTCAAACCGAACCGTTTACCCATTACGAACCGTTATGAACCTTATTCACGAGTAAAAATAGAAACAAGTTCAGTCTGGACAGGGAATTGACTCAATTAGTCACAAGGGTAGCACGCCTAGTTTACCTTAACATTCTCAGGCACTAATGTGCAGCAATTGCTAGTGAAGTTGCAACCTTCTGCTTTTCGTGACAATGGGAACAATAACATTTTTTGCTCAAATCACTGATTTAACTACGTGACCGGTTAACCGCGGTTCAACCCGGTTTGAACCGCCTGGGTCAGTTCAAAACTTTAACCGAACTGCGTAGGTCAGTTTGGAGATTTAACCGGGAAAAGCTAACCGGTTAGGCATCTGAAGCGCGCAATAACCGAACCAAACCGAACCGCCTGTGTAATCGGCATCTCTAGTTCAACTGTTGTAATGTGCATTTTTAACCCAATTTCAAATGTGCGATCGCCGATTTCTAAGGCGAATCAATTGCCAAAACAGTAACAACGTTTATTCAGGCTCCCATTTTTTTAAACTGTTTGAAATTCCGTCAAAATAGTTAGCGTGATGTTTTGGTTTTTTTTTTAACTTGTGTCGCTTAAATTTTTACATTTTGCGATACGCCATTAACCCTCTGGTAGCCGGGTGTTTTAGGTATACGGGTAATGCTGGGTCAGCCAAAGCTGGCTTAAATAGGGAAAGTACCTAATTTGAATGGTGGACATGACTAGGGTTCATTTGGCACATTCCCTGCCCAGTTAGTGTCGTACCGCCAGGCGGCGCTGTTGCGCCTCCACACAACAATCTGACAACAGCTGACATTTTGCTAATAGGGAATCAAAACATCTTCCTAGTGAGTTTAATTTTTTCATTGCGCTCGTGATTGCTTCTTTACTTCATTTTCAACTGGATTTCATCGGTATGGTCGTTGGCTAGAACCATTTTTAATTTCGAAGCCCGAAATTTGTTTTCAACACACACCACAAGTTAGAATACATGCGCATTTTTGTTTAAGCCAAGTTTGGCCTAATCAGTTCTTACCACTTCCGAAAGTGTTCTTTCAAAAGTTTTTTCTACTTTATTTTTTACGGTTCTGTAAGAGGATCAAAGCAAAAAACCGTATCTAAAACGTCTAAATGCTCGATGAGCAAATCGAGTTTGAAGGAAGAATTAAGCCAGTCTAAGCTGACTGGTACTCAATCCTGGGATGACTGGTACGCTGAGGGCTAAAATCCTTGCGGAATGTGTTCACGTACAGCGTGAAATTTTGTTCTTGCAGTGAAACTTTTTACAGTTTGCTAAAACTCTCTAATAACATGCAAAAAACGCGCGAGATTAAGCACGCACGCGAACACGCCTTATCACCCGCATATCTCTGTTCTTTTCACTTTTTTTATATATTTAATCTGTGGTAAATCCAATAACAATACATTACACATCCGGGGGTATAATTTGAAGCCGGGCAGCAAGCAGCAAAACACTGATGATTGAGCTATCGCTGCGGAAAAAAAACACCCATAACAATTAAGTAACGTGTGAGCATGTTTCTGTCTGCGTAAGATTGGTCGCGTTCTACGCAGGGAAAAAGCAAGCATCGACACTCCCTTTGAATGGCAAAAAGAAGAACATGTCTGGTGGCAGCATTTCTGGCAGGTTGTTGCTTCTTTTTAGAAAAAAAAAATAATATCTGAATCTGAAAGTTCGCCCGTAGGAGCAATCGGTGTGTGCACATGCTCGACTACCACATGGACCCGGCGCTGAGGAGCGGTTGGTTCTTGGACGCCGGCGCGAGTCCCGAAAGATCCTGACCGAATATCACATGCCCGAAATCGAGCTGCAAAATGAGTGCGGACATTTTTTAGAACTGACGAAAATGAAAATGAACATGCAAAAACCTCATCCAGGCACGTGGCGCCATCGTGATTAAAAGTGGATGTGGTGTACCTTATAGTCTGCACAGTAAATGCTGAGGGCCTTGTAGTCAGACAGTTTGGTTCCGGGGTTCAGACGCAGGACAATATTCTTGCCGTCGTAACCGAGAATGCCGTCTTTGCTGCCCCATTCGTCTCCGAGACGCTCCAGGGGCTCTTCAATTTCCTGACTTTTTGACAGGACGAACCGTCCGTCTGTCAAGGTAATTAGCGTTAATGTCGATTAGCGCGGAAATACCCGAAGAAATGTCGAAAAGCGACCCGAGGAAAAGTGAGTTCTGGCACGAGACTTTTTCATCGTAAAAATAAGGCAGCACACAGACACACACATAGACAGACAAACAGACAGACAAACAGACAGATAGACAACCAGACAGACAGACAGACAGACAGACAGACAGACAGACAGACAGATACACAGACACCCACCCAGACAGACAGACAGTCAGACAGATAGGCAGAGAGAGTTCATCAGCTCTTCTATTTTGTAACTAGATCATTTACCGTTGCTGGTGCCGTCATAGGTGAGGTTCTTAAGGAAAAGGGTCTGCTCATCAAGCGCGTAGAGCTCTCCTGTGACGTTGTGGCCGAGGGTGAGGAAAGAGCCGAGCTTCTTGGCGTTCTTCATGTTGACCTTGGAAGACATGAGGCTAAACGCGGGAGCTGGCTTGTCGGCCGCGGGGAAGAAAACGTGCCCGAAATCGAGCTTGTACTTGGCGCAGTAGACGGCGAACCCGGTGTAGTCCTTAAGGCTGGAGCCCTGGTTGAGGTTGATGAAGACATCCTGGCCGAAGTACTTCCGGAGGGGGCCCAAGTTACCGCGCTCATCACCGACGATATCAGCGGGCTCAGAAATAACGTTCGGCTTGCGAGTCAGAATAAATTGACCATCTGGAAAAAAACAACGCCACACTCTTTATATTAGTTTAGTGTTATCTGAAATATTTTTTAGACATTTTAAATGCCGGAAAAATCTGTTAATCGTTTTAAATAAACAAAATAACATTATTTTATTTTTAAAAATTGAAAAAAATCGATGTCGATGTTTTAACGCATTGTTCAATTTAAAGTTGTTATAGTAAGTCTTAAAGTTGATTTAATTAAAATATATGAACTTCAAGAGGAACTAATAGAACTTAAATTAAACAGTTTTTTAAAACATCGAAAAAAAGGTGAGCTGAAAAAAAAGAATTTTTTCTAGGGAAAATATTTTGGCGTTTTAATATTTAAATTGTCTCCGTTTTCTTGCAAAGTTGAAATGTATTTTATTTTTCACTGTACGTGGAAGTAAGTTATTCAGACAAGATCATTTATCACCCAGCCCTCGCAAACACGATTGAGTAGTGACAAATGTTTACCGGTATTATTTCCGACTGATTGGAATGTGTGATTTATGGGCAGTCTACGCGCCTGTCTCTTAAGGGCAATTTGGCGTTCCTTAACACCCATGAAGAAGAAAAAATGGCGGATTGGAATGTTTGTCGTTGTGTGTCTGTGTGTCTGTGTGTGCTGTGTTTTCTTTTAACGGCCAACAAAAAAACACACACGCAAAAAACGCGGCGACTGTGCGTATTGCATAAATGCCTGAATGTCTCGCTGCTTGAGCTCTTACCGGGACTCATGCCGTCGTAGGTGAAGCGTGTGATGAGGATTGTGTTGTCGTCGACACGGAAAACCGTTCCGGTTGTGTTGTGGACTTGTCCGTTGGTCAGCTGTCCGAGCGCCACCGGAGTGCTACGGCGCCGAACGGCGTGCGGCATCTTCGGCAGACGTTTGGGGAAAACCAACGTACCAAACACCACCTGCAACAATCATTTGAATTAATTTTTGTAAAGAGAAACAAGTTGCCGAGTTTACTTTTGACGAATCATTTCAGCAAAAAAGTTGCCAAATTAACGTTCACTTGCGCGTCCTTGGAAAACTCGTTTAACAATCTTAAGGTAAACCTAAATTGTGTTTGTGTGTCTAATTTGTCGTTTTAATGGAGAAAGAACAAATTATCGTCAACCCAGAATTGAATTCATTCCTCAGTGCGTCGTCTATCATTATTTTAGCCCAAGGCAATAATAATAAATCTGTCACAGAATCGTGAACGTTGTTCTTGAAAAGGTTAATTTACATGCCTCTTTTAATGTCTCCGCTCATTAAAGCAGCCGAAGGAGAGAAAAAGGGTACACACACACACACGCACTTACGTTGTATTTGGCGCAATAAACGGCAAATCCTTTGTACATGGAGAGCTTGGCGCCCTGCTTCAGGCTGAGAATGACATCCATGTCGCGGTACTGCACCATGGGATTAGTCGTGCCGTCCTCGTCGCGCAGGAGCTCGTGGGTCTCGTTGATCTTCGACGGATCCTTGAAGAGGACAAACTGACCGTCTAAAAAAAAGAGAAAAAAAGTCATAAAAAACATAAAGGTCATAAAAAACATAAAGGTCATAAAAAAAGAAAGGTCATGAAAAAGCGTTATTAATATTGTATAAAAATATGTTTTTAAGCGAAATACAGACACAACCAAAAGCCAGTGCAGTGAATAATGACTTTTCACTTTCCTTCAATGACAATGAGAAGATGATAATGTGTGTCCGTGTTTGGTCGTCGGAGAATGAGAGACACGGCTGTTTCTCATATTCAATCGAGCTCTTTTTGCGTCGGTGCGTCTGCTGTGTGTGTGTGTGCGTGTGAGGTGAAAGCGTTGGCGGACTTAATGGAGCAACAAACCTTCACTCATTCCGTCGTAATTGAAGTTCTTGAGGAGAAGAGTGCTCTCGTCGATGGCCAGCACGTCACCGGTGACGCCATGCAGAACGGTGGTCAGCTTGCCGAGCGGCACCATGCTGCGCACCATCGGCTTCGGGTACTTGCCAAACACAACGTGACCGAAGTCGACCTGAAAAAAAGGTTGAAAAGCGTTAAAATAAGTCAAAAAAGTTAAAAAATGTGAATGCAAACTTATTTTTTTACCTGATGACCTTTTAATGTGATTAAAAAATGTACCTTGTATTTATTGCAGTACACGGAGAGGGTTTTGTAGTCGGCCAAGGTCGTGCCCGGGCGCAGACGCAGCCGGATGTCCTCGTTCATGTAAGTTCCCAGGGGTTCTTTGCTGCCGAGCTCGTCAGCCAAGTACTCGAAGGGCTCCTCGACATTCTCCGTTTTGGTCAGGATGAAAAAGGCATCCTCACTCTCGCCGTCGTAGACAAAGCTCTTGATCACCAAAGTGTGGTCGTCCTCGGCGTAGACCTCACCGTTGATGCCGTGCGCCAACGTCTCGAAAGTACCCAGCCACTCCAGACCGTCTTGTTGGGCGTGGCTCACCACCAAAAGCGCACCTAAATTAAAATGTAAAAAATTGAAAATGAATAATACACTTTCATTTTTTTGGAGATTATTATACATAATAATAAATTATTATTTAGTATATATAATAATAAATTATTATTTAGTATATATAATAATAAATTATTATTAAGTATATATATAATTAGTTGATTATAATTTAATTTAAATTAGTTAATGAAATATTGCCACATAATTAAAGGTTTAGTTAGATAATAATATTTTAATATTAATAATTGCTGAAAATTAGCGAGAACTTTAAAAATAATTAATAAAAGGGCTGCACGTAAAAAAAAAGAATTACTCACCTAGCGCGAAGACCTGAGCGAACATTTTCCGGGACGGCGAACCAAAGCAGCGCAAACTAAATTTACAAAGCAGTCCGCAGTGTAAGAAAGAATTTCCGCGCCACCTGAAAATTAAATATTATGAGACTGACGAACGGACACATTTATATACCTGCTTTTTTTGCTTTCACTTTCTCTTGCCTCGTTCTCTGTGTGTGTGTGTCTCTCTCTCGTGTCTTGCCTTCACTTTCACTTAGTCCGGCTGATTAGTCACAGTGCGCGCGCCAGGCAGTCCTCACTCAACGACGACGACTGATGAGGACGGAAAATACATTTCGTAATTATAAATATGTGTAATGGATGTGTCAATGAAAAAGACAGACAGACAGACAGACAGGCAGGCAGGCAGGCAGGCATTTAACTGCCTGCGGTGTCTGTGCGGTGTACACACAGCGACAACACTTTTTTCCCCCGATTGTTTTCCGAAACGGTTTTTGCTTGACCGGCTCAACTGGATTCCAGACAAAGTTCCCCTTGGAGGAATAAAATAATTAAATGAAATAAAATTGTGTTCTGGTTCTGTGCGTGCGTGTGTGTCTGCTTCCTGGTTCTTCTTTTTCTTTTTGTCACGCGCAAAGAAAGAAAAAGAGAGAGATGAGTATTTAATCCAGACATGTGATGAAGACTTTTTTTTGCGTGCAGGCGACTTAACGACAACCCGGAAGGACATTGATCCTCTTACTTCTAGAGTCTCGACCATTTGGTGCTAATTTTTAGACCCACCCGTTTATTATGCCTGCACACACTGTGCTACCCTGCAGTCATAATATACGGGGGTCATTATGAACTGGCACCAAATGGTCGAGACTCTACAGTACTTATTAACACGATAACAATTTATGTCTGCCGATGAGTGTCAGTTATTCCGCTAAGTAGCACGCTTATACTAACAGCTGTTACGTGGGTGCGTTTTTCCACAGACTTATTCGCATACTTGGCATTGAAAAAAGGTTCAAGAATTTTAAAGTGGCCCGACAATTTGACATGTTTATCACTCTCCGATTACGTGTGCTTCACTTTTCGTGCTGGATTGCCCCAATTTGTCTTATGTGTTTCTTAGAGGTTTCTTCTTGTCAGTCACCGAATAATTTGATTGCATAATAATTTTCCTTGGAGCCGGTTGAAATTATCCTGCTTGTAATGCGGATGCTAGGCTGCAAGCGTTCTTCGGCACAATTGGACCTGTTTTTCGTCTATTTGTCTGTCTGTCTGTTTGTCTGTCTGTGTGTCTGTGTGTCTGTGTGTCCGTGTGTCTGTTTGTCTGTCTGTGTGTCTGTGTGTCTGTGTGTCTGTGTGTCTGTGTGTCTGTTTGTCTGTCTGTGTGTCTGTGAGTCTGCCTGTCTGTCTGTCTGTCTGTTTGTCTGTCTGTTTGTCTGTTTGTCTGTGTGTCTGTGTGTCTGCCTGTCTGTCTGTGTGTCTGTTTGTCTGTCTGTTTGTCTGTTTGTCTGTGTGTGTGGGTGTGTGTGTATCTGTGTGTGTGTGTGTCTGTCTGTGTGTGTTTGTCTGTCTGTCTGTCTGTCCGGCGTGAGTGGGCAGATTTACACAGCCGTTTTACTACTAAGGAAAATTGATGATCGATAGGAATGAGTTGGGAAAGTGTCATGGAAAAGTTCTCTTTCAATCTATTCAATTTTACGGGCTTAATTAATCTGACAAGGCTAGTGATAATTCAAGATTTTCACCCTTCCGGCGGATGATCGGAAACCCTGGTTCTCCTGCCCGGTTTTTCGGCGGTCTTATTTTGTCTAGGCACTCAAGAGAATTCTGTGAAAATGAGACATATCTGAGAATTTTTTTAGCGGTAGGTTTTTTAATTATTACAAAAGAAAACCTTGGCATTGAAAATGCTACTGGAATTAATTTTGTCGCTCAAGAATCAGTTACGTAAAATAATTTTCTTTCACGGATTTCATTTCAGATTTATTTAAACTTTGTTTGACAAATATTTTAAGCGATGAAATTTGTTTGAGGCAAAATAATAACAAACTCGGCTTTGAACATTTTAGCATCTACTTTCTGGCTCAAAGACTCAATTATATAAAAGATATCTTTTTGATAAAATTGTTCGACAGATTAATTATTTTAAATCATCCGACTTTTGAGTTAATTCACTTAAATTTATTCAAAATAATTTAAATAAATAATTAAAATTTTGAAAAGTTTAAACTGATTTGGTTTAAATGTGTCTTGAGCTAGCTAATTAATTTCGCTGTTTTTTTATCGCTTTTGCTGAGGCTCATCGCATCACTGAATTCATTTCTGATGAATAAGCAGAAAAAAAACTTCGTTCGCTGGAGCATTTTTTTCGCAAATTCCATAATCATTCCGAAGTCACAAAGACAGCAAAATAAATTTCTGCGCAATGTGACGTCGCGGTCGCACTTTTTGTTGCTTTGACCCAGAAAAAAATGCCTAAGCTTATTTCACTTATTGTCTGTCGAAGTTTCGCTGTATTCTTCTACATTTCACAAACAAACAGCGTGTCTGTCTCACTTTCACGTCTCTTTATGGCGCCACGGAGCGTTCTGTTCGAGTGTCCTAAAAGGTGTTTCATTAATTATCCGTCTCTTCATCCGCTTATAAAAAATTGCGGTCCCTTCTCGTCGAGTTGATAAAAGTATTTCACGAGCGAACGAGCTTGAGAGCGAGAACCTGCAGAAGTCAAAGCGCGGTTGCTGGAAAGTTAAAGGGTGCGTGAGAGAAAAATCGTCGACTGTCGAATGGTTATTTATTTTTATACGTTGCCGCAAGGAAAGCGAGGCGGATTTTTAGCTTTTAGTGTGGCAATTAGCTGAGAGAAAATAATTGATCTAAATTTTCGAGCACACTTTCGAGCACACTTTTGCAAGGTCGATCTTTCTCTCTCTTTCTGCTATTTGTGTGGCGGTTCGAACGAAAACGTACGGGGGCTTTTCGGTGACCGCGAAATGCGTGTGGGTCGCGGTCGCGGTCGAGATCAAGTCCGAGCTTGGTGCGAGAGTTCATGTCCGAGAGTCTAGCGCGGTCGACCTTGTCACCAGTCTTATAACTTTACTAACCGTTTTTATTAATACATCAACAGACTTAAAAACCCATTTTTCCCCTCCATTTTGACCGTAAGACAAAGTTGCGATTTTTTAATACAGCAAAGGGCACAAATTAAGTAATTTGGAGTCGTAATTCGTTCCCCGAATCTTATTTAAATCAAAAAGGTCCTGCGAAACGCGCAGTGCGCAGTGCGCATGCACTCATAAATCGTGCATGCACTTTGCGCAATGTACAGGCGCGAGACGCCAACGGTTTTCCAAAAACTTGAAATATTTTGTAGTTTCGTTTGATTTGATTTTATCCTTATGTTTTGTTACGGAGGAAGACGCCACAATCAAAATAGGTAAATATCGAGTACGGGAATGAAATATTTTGGTCATGAATGGGTTCTTTATCCTGATTCCCGTTTGAACAGGCCGTTCAACGACCTAGATTCTTTTTCACTGGACTCAGCTGGATACCAGGCAAACGCTTTGGGTTGAATCACTACATGGGTTGAATCAGCCGGGTGGCGGAGGGCGCTTTGGGTTGAATCACTACATGGGTTGAATCAGTCGGGTGGCGGAGGGCGCTTTGGGTTGAATCACTACATGGGTTGAATCAGTCGGGTGGCGGAGGGCGCCGCAGGCGGTGCGTGTGAAGCTGAATGAGTGTTGTTTACAATTTACACTCGTGGCGCCCTCCGCCACCCGACTGATTCAATCCATGTGGCGATCCAACCCAAAGCGTTTGCTTGCTATCAATCGCTCTTGCTGCTGTTGATTTTTCCCGTTTTGGCGCTTCTTTAAATGGAACTCTTGCAATGTTCATAATATTTTTGCTATTTTTTTTTTCAGTTGAAGATCTAATGATCACAAAGCATTTTCCATAATTTTTGAATAATGTGGTACAATTTAGTCCTAGCAGCATAAATTTGCCCCTTTTCCGCGTATGAACAAAATTTGTCATACGGTCAAAATAAGGGATGCTTAAAAGCACCAAATGTGGAACAAATTAAGACCCAAATAAAGTCCGACAAAGGCCCCAAAAATGTTTTCGGACCGTGCAAAACTCGTAAGGATATCATGCATTATTCCAAAAGGTTTCTTCAGAATTGATTCTTTTGGGCAGACGAAGACAGCAGAGGTCGATGACAATTTTTTCATGTTTTATAAGTAAATTCGTTAATGGAGACGTATAAAAATCGTAAAATAATATGCCTGCTATCCGTTGTGCTTCTGCGCGGGTGTCCCCCCCCTCCTCCCGACTCCGGCCCAAAATAATGGGGGGGGGGGACACCCGCGCAGAAGCATCAGGGAATGTTCCGCCTGCACCGGTCCAAATGAATTGGGGGGACTTGCCCCAGTGCCCCCCCCCTTCCGTTATGTCTCTGTCCGACAATACACAAATCTGCAGCAGAGTGTAACCTGGTCGGAGTATTTCTAGGGGAGAAACCGTTTGGCTGCAGGGCGACGGGCTGCTCCTACGCGGCTAAACAAAGGAGCCATTTGACAATAAACACAAGGGGAGTTCACATACTCGGTAATTAAGTCCACTTCCGCTTCATTGTCGCACGCAGTAAAGGCAATACGAAATTGACTGGATTGATCGTACGTTGTTTCAAGTGTTTGTGAATTTAGGCGAAGGGATACATTAGATTTATTTGTTTATTAATTGAAATAGCTGCCAGAGAAAAAAAACAGGCCGCATGCGAATTTTGTTTATGCTCTATCATATTGTATTTGACCTCAAATGATTGGAGTCTCAAAAAATCTGTGAAAGGTTTTGGGAAAAGATAGCCTGAATAATGTGGAAAGTACACCGGAAAAATTTTCAGGCCACTCTGACCTAACGGTCAAGAGTTTCTGCTAAGTACTTTACTGGATCTACTAAAAATGAAGGAACTGGCCATTCGGCCGGAGTTTCTCCGACTGAAGAGCCAAGTCACTATCCAGCCAGGTTTTCTTCGGATAAGCAGCCTTAAGTCACTATCCAGCCGGATTTTCACGGTTGAATAGGCTAACCACTGTTTAGCCGTTTTTTTAACAGTAATACAGACAAATCACTTAGCCGGCTTTCTCTCAACTTTACACTGTAGCGAAGAGTGTCATACGCGGCTTATTCCGATAGCTGATTAAACTTTTTAGACTGTTTGCCAACGCGGAAGACCAGACTTGTCTCCCTACATCAATCATCCCGAAACTACTTTAACTCTCCCAGTTTTGGAAAGTTTTTCTCGTCTTCATTGAGCTCTTCATTAATTTCGCATACTAAAAGTAATAACAGTAAAATCGGGAAATGATTAACAATCAAAATCGTGAAAGTTGAGCGGAAAATTCAAACAGCTCAGTGGCCGCTTAACTGACAATTCTGAGCTTCTTGGCATTTGCAGTTGTATTTCCGCTTTTAACGATCCTCTCATTTCACACAAAAAGAACACACAAACACGGCTGGTACTTTTCGTATTTTAACAATACTGTACTGCCGCGTTAGCTTCGCGCACTGCAAGAGCATTACTTCGTTATCCTGGCCCGTAGTGTACGTAAGCTCATGCGCGGATCCATAGGTCTTAGTTTTCGGTGGGTCTGCTTCTACTGCGCGAAGCTAACGCGGCAGTACAGTACCACAATTTGCTTGCGGTTAACCATCAGCACAAGAACCCACCCTTGTTACACCACTCCACTTTCGTTGTAAAAAGATGTACTGGACCTGTGGCACTTTGATCTTGCTCATCTCGGGAATCAAAGCGGGAGTGTTCCTGAAACCGGGCGGTATGATTCTTCCGTGAAAACTTTCAGTTTCAACAGAAAATTTACAGATTTTATTTCTCGTTCTTTCTGATTCTGATTCAAAGGAGTACCCGTGGCGCCTCCTATGAATGCTCCAGCAAACGCCAAAACGGGAAACCATCTTCACTGGGGTTACAAAGACCTCATAGACGGTATGACCGACCGCACTTTTTCAACCAATAGAAGCCTTCTTTTCCTGTCTCCTTTTATTTGACTCACTGAACAACTATTTTTGACGAAACTAGAGGAACCACCGACAGCATGGGAGAAAGATTACCCCTCCTGTAAAGGCACATTTCAGTCGCCAATATCGATCAACAGGAGTGTTGTTCAGCTCGACCCGACGCTCAAACCCCTACGCTTTACCAACTATCACGGGCATCCGGTGGACAATACGTGGACCATACTAGACAACGGCCACTCTGGTTAGTGAATGGCACCACACTGACGTGGAAAGGCAGACAGGCAGACAGGCAGACAGGCAGACAGACAGACAGACAGTCAGACAGACAGACAGACAGGCAGACAGAAAGACAGACAAACAGTCAGACAGACAAACAGACAGACAAACAGAGAGACAGACAGGCAGGTAAACAGGCAGATAGGCAGGCAGGCAGGCAGGCAGACAGGCAGATAGGCAGATAGATAGACAGGTAGAAAGACGCTCATAAAGACGAAAAGGCAAGTAGTTTCCCTTTCCTCTCTGGGACTTTTCAACCAGTTAACGTTATATTTCAGTTCAGTTCAATGCCACATTTCCGGCTGGGAAAACTCCAACCATTACTACGGATCGAAATAACGACTCTTTCGCCCTGACGCAGTTTCATTTTCACTGGGGATCTGACGATTCAAGAGGCTCGGAGCACGTGGTCGATGGGAAGCGTTATCCACTCGAGGTCTGGTCTACCATCCTGTCCTTACTGTTAGCGCACTTAATTCGAAGAGCGACGTAACAACCGTTTAAAAAATACAGCTACATTTGGTGCACCAAAAAACCACCGAGGATGCCGCAGCCGCCGGGAAGGACACCACCGGACTGGCGGTCGTTGCAGTCATGTTCAGTCTGGCCGGCCCGAAGGACCACCCCAATATCTTCCTCAACATGATCACCGAAGCGTTGGAGCAGGCAAAACCCGTTCCGGACAAACCGATCACCCGCAAGCTGCCGTTCCTAAATTTGGCCGGTCTCGTCCCGGAATCGCCTGACTACTTCCGCTACCGGGGCTCTCTGACCACGCCCCCTTGTTCCGAGGCAGTTTTGTGGACCATCATGAAGCCCATGCTCAAGATCAGCGAAAAACAAATCAACATTTTTCGGCATTTGCACGGGAAAGCTGACGACCCGAAGGATCTGCTGGAGGACAATTTCCGACCGATTCAAGACGTCCACGGTCGCATAATCAAAGCCTACTCTGCGGATCCGAGTCGTAAGGGTAATGATGTTGTCAAGGCCGCCACCGCGCTGGCTGCGGAGCGGAAAAAAGTGTAGGTCGTTATGTAATCACGCCGGCAGGGGCTGATTTGACCGAATACCTTACGTACCTCTCCCGGGGGTTAATTGCGCTCATTTTGTAACTGCACGCACGGTTGGAAGATATTACGCGAATTGAACATTAATTGCTGTCTCAATGTTGTTGAGTGAAACTATTAATGTCGTAAATTATAGTGTGGATTGATGTTCACCACCGATTAAAATCCATTTGTTGATGGTGCTCATCGTGAACGAAAACACGCTTTGCAACCATACCCAACCATACCCAAGGGTATTCAAAGTTCGATTATTTGCAGCGATTATCTCGCTAATTCAAACTCGCTAATCTCCCTGGTTTTGCACGCCCTTGCAACGGTAATACGAGGACACGCCCCCTGGCTTACCTGAAGTTTTGTCTCCTTCGCTA
>LRSR01003214.1:0-18145 GCA_001579985.1 Hypsibius dujardini
ATATCAATGGAATGCGTAAATCTCAATCGTCAAGCAAAGTCTTAAAAATTAGGAAAATGAATTCCCTTCATAAAAAAATAGCAGTTTTGTTCTGAGAATGTAACAAATTTAACTCGGAAGAGCAGGAAAGTTGACTACGACTCAATCCATTCCAGTCGTCAAACACAGCCTGCACGAGCCGACTGGGGTGACTCACTGACGACTGGAGCGAGTCACGTGACTCCTCGTAATCGCAGTCTCGTACAAAATGCGATAGCACTATTCCCTATCTCTTCCGACACAATTTCTCATTAATTCTCATGGCATATAAGTATAACTTTTAGCGATCCCGTTGAGACAGCACAACATGACCTGCATTTATTAGTATTGATATTCCTTTTTAAGACGTGGACGACAAGTACAAATGCGCGAAAAAGGAGGAAGGCAAAAAAAATGTGTTCTGAATGTTCTGTTTGTTCCTTCGTTATGTGATGTCTGGCATTGTCTGCGAGCGCGACCAGTGGCAGCAGTGGTGTACCCCCCCCCCATTACTATCGGCCCTATTACTGAGACGGAAAAAACCTATAGTTCGCAGGGTTTTCGAAGAGAAGGAAAAAGGGTAAGAGGGGGGTACACCCTCTTTTGGTGAATCCTGCCCCACTTCTTTTGGCCGACTCTGGAACACCACCACTGTCTGCGAATGTGCGTGACTGCGACACAAATGAAGCATTTCCACTTCCACATCGGGAAATTGGAACTTAAGTGTTTTGGGAGTGGATTTGAAACAAGTTTATTGCCACTGGGTTTTTCTCGTTCCTTCCCGATCCCAGTGAGTTGATTTTTGTGACTAGTAATAGAGAAATGTCCTCAGTCGAACGGTTTCAGCTGGTGGGTTGGAAAGGAGGCTGGACACTGCCATCCGTTGATCCGGAGTGTCTGCGTGCGATAGTGAGTGAAGTGGACCGAATCTGGTAATGCGATTGTCAGCATTTTTATTATTGTCTTTGATTTGTTTTTGTGTAGGTTTTTGTTGCGCTTTCAAAGTCACCGGTAGATGTGATGCTCAATACCAGCCCGTGGAATGCACCAGAATCAGTTTACCCCTTTTTATGTGGCCCTAGCCCCAAAAGCATCAAAAGTGGCGCAGAGAATATCATCAAATACCTCAAGACTCAGGTTGGTATTTCGCTCGGTGGTTGATTGAATGATTGGCATACAAGTTTGATTATTAAATGTATCATTGCACCTTCCCATTAATTGACTGATTGTCTCTTTTGCCTTGTTCTTTCAGGGCTTCGAATGTTGCCATGATTCGACTCACATCACACCGTATGAGGAGGCGGATGCGTATGCTCTAGAAAGCTATACAAAGTCATCGTTAGCGGCACTTCTGGTGAGTGTTATCATATCCATTTGGAAGAATAATGTAATGTTATGCCGTAGGCCTAAGTGTCTTATTGGTAGCAGTATCTTTGTTCAACAGGATTACTTGTGGTGGGCGGATGAAGATTTCTTCCGGCGAGTGAGTCAACCGTGGTACGCTAAAGATAGCACCTTGTTCGGGAAATTCGTCTGGGTGCACTATCAGAGACGGCGGGTTATGGCACGCCTCTTCACTACGCCGGACACACAACTTTCTGTTGACAAGATGGAGATTATCAGGAGAAAGGTAGAGAGAGTAGTGCTTGCTTGCATACCTGTAGCTTTTGGTAATATCGCATCTTTTTCTTGATGTAGATTGTCCAAAAAGCGAAACAATGCTTAGAAGACTTGTCGGTTAAACTGTCAGACAAGACATTCATTTTCGGCTTGCAGTAAGTTCTGTTACGACACCACATGGTTGATTTTATTCGCTGTAATTTTTTTGTATCTATT
Source organism: Hypsibius dujardini (assembly GCA_001579985.1). Classification (NCBI taxonomy): domain Eukaryota; kingdom Metazoa; phylum Tardigrada; class Eutardigrada; order Parachela; family Hypsibiidae; genus Hypsibius; species Hypsibius dujardini. The sequence goes on from LRSR01003214.1 coordinate 1,855, forward strand.
TAGACCTTCGGCACTGGATGCAACCATCTTTTCCTACCTGGCTCCCTTATTCTATATACCCTGGAAAAATAAGGATGTCAGGCAGGAACTCTTCATGGACAGCTTAGACAAATTCAAAAACCTCAAGTCGTACGTTGATCGGATACGAAAACGATACTTGGATGGTGGGTACAGTACTTGGAGTACATTATTACAGTTAAAGAATCAGTAATTACTTTTCTTGACATTTGCAACAGGCACCAATTTGAGCGTGCAGACAGTCCGCCGTCCAGTCCGGTGGTACGACCCAATCGTCAACCGGATCCAAAAGCACCGGGACACGCTCATCTTTATTGCATTTGCTGGGGCTGTCAACCTTTATTTGCTCCGACGGACGATTGGACGTCTTCGTGTATGAGCGTCATAATTATCACCTCACCTCTTCCTTATCAAACTTAACTACTAGTAATAGCTGTCTGTCTTTCACTTGTTGTACAGTTCAACTGGCCGGCATTTAATAACCACTCTCGGCAGCGATCACAAGAGTACATTGAAATGGCCAAGAACCTCGGCCTCGATCCGCCTTCCACACCAAACCTTTAGAGACGTCTCTTCTCTGGCCTGTCTTTTTTTGCAGAACATTTGCTTGCTGTTGTGGAATTTGCTCATTCCCTCGTGCACCCATAAATTTGTGTGATAATTTTGTAAACTGCATCATGCCCGTTCCATTGTCCCCGAATAACAATAGGGAGACTTGGTCCGCTAGTAAGCACAATACCTTTTTATATAGACCATAGCAAAACAAACGGCTTTAGACGAGATTAGGCTATTCTGCAGTGTTCCTTCGCCCTCGCTGACTTGTTTCTCGCTACAATTTCCAACTTCGTCTTTTTCGGCGGCTGCTTCCGTATCTCTTTCATCAACCCACGGAAGGCCTCCTGCACAGAAAATGTCTCTTCCGATGAGGTCTCCTTCACCGGTGCACCATATCTCCGTGTCAAGTTCCTCAAAAACCGTGCCTGTCCCGCTGTTTGCTCCCTGCTCCCGTAACTAGAATGGCTGAGAAAAAGCAGGGGGAATTTCCGGCTTTTTCGTATTAAACGAATTTCCTCCCAGATGAGATCAATCTCTTCCGTTGTGTTTTCGTTATGGTTGTCTGGATCGAAAACCAGGCAGAAGCCGTCTGCCGTCCGTAGATGTTTCTCGTATATCCCTGGGTACGTGTCCTCCAGTCCTGTGGTATCTACAATTTTTACCGTATACCGTAATGTTTCGCTTTCTAGTTTAATGGGAATTTGGTTGCGAAAGGCCTCTTCGGTGATTTGGTTCTCCGCAACATAGCCCTTCCGGTAGGGACAGAGCTCAACGAGCGATTCCTCGATCCAACTGGTGTCGTGTGTCATCTGCTGGGCGATCCACGATTTGGTCGGACAGTCCTCCCCCACTACCACCACTTTGTACTCCATTCTATTACTCGACATCACACAAATTCCTAAGCAGGATTGAGAAACAGCAGTAAATCCCACCAAAAACTGTAACTTCTACTAGCTGCTTTTACGACAATTCCGTCAATATTGAAAGAATGCGATACATAGCATTCCCACATCATGACTTGATCGGGGTGGAGCGATGAAAGCTGCTATCAAATCTGCAAACCACGATAAGATAAAAACTGTAACTCACCAATGGCTTACTCACATACAATCCCACTCGTAAACAGCGAAAATCTCACGAGTAGCATGGATTAGTGATGGCGTGGCAAGGTAATTGCCGCGGTAAAATTACTAGTCTTTGGATTTTTACCGCGGTAAATTTAGATTTTAACCCTGGTAAATTTGGATTTTTAGCGCGCATATACTAAAATGGATTGGGAGTGCAGTCAGACAGCACAGTTGACATGAAAAAAAACGGTGACAAAAAAGAAAATGGAGCATCAGATTTGCCGGGGAGTGAAGCGTATAAGCAGTCTACTGCTTAGCGCCCTTCAATTTGGATTCGAGATGGTCCATACTCTTCTTAATGACAGTCATATTTTGCGCAAACGATTCTTCCGACTGAAAAACAACAAGAATACGTCTCATCTCATCCGTCTGACTATCTGATTGACGATCTCACCCCTACCAGCTTGATATTTCCTTCCATAATGGACACTTTAGCCAGTAGCTGTTGCTGAAGTGCTTCAACCTCCTCCTGAAGCTGCACGAATCGCGATGCTATAACAGAGGTCAATGAAGCTAGATAAGGCATCCCAAGCGTTGACAATAACAGCAAATACACAAAACGCTCTCACACCTTGCGCATGAACGGCTCGGAGGGCAACCAGCCGGTCCACAACTGCAGGTAGTGTGTTCATTGTCTCCTCCCATCTCTTGAGTAGAGCATACGCTTCTGTTACCTGAGGAGAAAATTTATTGCACTGTCGTGGATAAATTAAAGCACGGCTTCCTCGTGCACCTTTTTATCCAGCTCAGAGTCTGTGGAATGGGCCTTTTTCTCCAACGCCTGGTTAAGTTTTGGAAGAAAGGTCTGCATCCGACTTTCAATGTGATCGAGATTGTCCTATAGTGAAGAAGTTAAAAGTTGCCACATCCTTGGTAGAGAAAGACTTAAGAAACATTTCAAGAAACGTACCTTGTCCAGCAGGCTCATCTGATTTTTCAGCATCGTTACTGTTGCCTGAAAGGGCAACAGAGTGTTCACAGAGCCAGAGTCGAACTTGACAGATAGTTCTTCATCCCACCTACCATCAGATTGCTCGAGGCATCACCCACAAGAATTTCCTGAAAACGCAAAATCACCTTAAACTGAGCAGTCCCCGTGCAAACGACCAGACAAAAAAGAGAGAGAGCTGGCTATTACAAAGTCTTTATCGGTTCCGAAAGCCTGTTCGAGTTGGCGTATTCTCTGCTCCATAGCTACTGCTCTAGCCAGATCCGGATCAACGTTCACATCAGCAGGGGTAGTGGACACTGCTTTCTGCGAATGATCACCGGAACTGTCCTGCTCACGAGGTCTATAATCAATATCAAAGTCAAGCAACTCCCGCTCTCTCTCTCTCAATGAGAAAGAGAAGCTAGCAAGCTCACTTGAAAGTCGAGACAGCATTGTTCACTTTAGACAAGTGACATTTCAGCTCATCAATCTTGGAGGTAAAGTCGGTAGCGTTTTGCGGCAGGAAAGAGTCTTGACGTTGCTGCTGGGCCGCTAGAAATCTGTGATCGGCTTCCAGTGAGCGGATGGACCTCTGGATGAGATCGTAGCGTCCTTGCAGTGTCTCGTCCGCTAATCCATTTCCACTCTTCAAAAAAAACCACCTTATTATGGACGTACACTCGAACGACAATCAGCGCAACACCACAATTTATTCTCTTTAACTCCCTACCGATTCAAATTGCTCATTGGCTGTCCTGTATCCAGACAGACCAATTTTCGACACAGAATCGGAAAAATCTGTAATAGCATAACAAACTTGAAACGAAATACACTAAAAGATGAGGCACCAAAAAGACTGCTCAATGAGTTAAGACTCTGAGAAAAATAGTAAATCGTAAATGAACTTAGTTAAACTTAAACTAAAACTTAGTTATAGTAGTCCTGGATTTGCAATCAAAACCCAATCAAGCTATCAATCAAACGCACCGGAAGCACTTACTTCTGCCCGTATCAATCCATCAATCAAGTACAGCGGCCCAATAGAAAATACTGAGTATAAATACTCCGGTGAAAAAAGAATCCCTCAACCAGAATCAAACTAACCTGCTGAATTTGCGGCAAGCTTTTTTCCCTTGAACTGTGCGAAGGCTTCAGACGCGTTGATACGGAGCCGATCAATGTCTTCGTTCTCGGAGATGTCCTGCAAACAAACCTACTTCACAATCACATCCCTGAACGAAGTTGACGTTCACGCCACGGAGGTGGGAGTACAAACGTAAAGGGCTTCTTGTTGTCGCTCCCCGCTCGGTCTGATCCCTGTCGTCTCGTATACATCCGGCTCGTCTTGCGCCTGCCGCATCAAAAAGTAAAAGCATCAAAGAGAGCATTCACTAATGCACCTTTTGTCTGGCTGGATACGAGTACGAGGCACTGGATTCATTTATTTTGACTTACAATTCCAGGTAGTCCAGCGAATTTCGACGCCATTCTACATCCACTAAAGTTATGAAAATCTAATCATTTAAGAAGTATTTCAATTGTAATGCATCCACGGAGGAGAAAGGGATGCGGTCAAGAATGATACTGTCGGAAGACTTTCTGGAATAGACTGCGTGTGGGGGATTTTCACCCCAAGCTCGCCCCTCGCCCCAGGCATGGCCTAATATTTACTTGTTGATTGGCTCGCCCCACACTAGCAGGCCAATGAAAAAACGCATGTAAAAAAAAGCGAAGTATTCTTTTCTGAATTTCTGAGTTTCTTTTCTGAGTTTTTGTACTCCCATTTTCGCTAATTTATTTTGGAAAGTAATTTTTGTTTTGCATATCCTTTTTGGAGAGGGAATTTGACTAGGTATCAATCACTACAAGACGAGCATAAAAGTTACATATTTTGATCAGAGCCGTATTAGGGGGGGGGGGGTGCAAGCATGCATTCGCCCCCCCCTCAACCGAAATCAATGAGTAGTGGTAAACTGGGGGTTCCAGCACATTTTTACAAATCTTGTAATAAGCCCTACAAAACGAACTTCGGTTTTTAAATATTCATTCCCATAATTTAAATTAGCTGACTCATGTTTGATGTTTTGTCCGAATTTCCACTTTCTTCAGCAGCTTTGTCCATCTAAGTTGAGACAGAATTCTTTAGTACATTTTTTACCATGTTCCCACTTTCCTGATTTTTCCAAACCATTTTTTATGGAAACCCATGATTCCCTTTACCAGGTTATGTAACCATTATATTGATTCGGAACTAAAATGAAAACTAAACGAATTAGTATCGACTAGGGCATGAGAATCTCAATATTCAAACTACTGAAAAATCTTCAACCTGATGACTTTAAAAAGTTTCTGATTTTTGTTTCTTTGATGTGCCCCTTTGAAATTATTCTAGTTTCGTTCGGCCTTTAATTTCCATTCTAAAATTACTGGGAAGTGCAAATTTTGTTGACCGGAGAAGTGGACAGTCGTCGGTGAACAAAATGGCTTATCGCGGGATGACGGTATCATTGGAGCTTGCACCAAAACAACAAAAATGAATATTTTTTTCTCTTTCCCAAATTTATTAATCTAAATTTTCAGTTAGACAGTTTGGATGGATTCCTGCGTGCTTGTTGACGACTCAGCACGAGAAAAATAAAACTGTTTCAAATTGGTTGGATAAAACTACTGTAGAATAAGGGTATACAAACTTCGTTTATTTGCAGAGTTTATTTCGCTATTTTAAACTCTCTAATCTCCCTGGTTTTGCACGCTCTTGCACCAGTGATACGAGAACACGTCCCCTGGCTTTTCTGAGGCTGTGTTTCCTTCACTAATTTCAACTGACATGGACCACTCATAAGACAGAAGCACACAATTAGCGAGCAGATAACCGAGAAAAGAAGCTCCTTGGTTGCTTTTCTCGCTTATCTTCAAAACCAGGGATACGATACGATACATCCTCTTCCATGGAAGTTTTCATCCTCTTGACCGTCGCAAGCGGTCCTACCAGCTAGTGTTGTTAAAGTATCGGACGCTTTGGAGTAATAGAATGATGTCGCAGCCACAGTCGCAGCCACAGTCGAGTCGCAGTCGCAATCACAGTCGCAGCCACAGTCGCAGCCACAGTCACAGTTGCAATCACAAACCGACGCACTAGCAGAAGAAGTCGTACCTGCACCCGCCGACCCCAATCTAACGTGTGATCAGTGTAAGGTTTTTGTTGCGAAGACCCCGAGAGGTCTGAGAATCCACCGGGGAAAGGGGACATGTTTGAAGACCCAGGGAAAAGATGGCGGAGCTCTCAAGGAGAAATGTCCGCACTGTCTCCTTGAGTTTTCCAAGGCCGGCCTAAGCACGCACACACGATCAGCCCACCCAACTGTATTCCGCGAAAAAATCATCTCCAGTTTCGGAGCCGTTAGTCGAAACCGCTGTGCATGGAACGGACAAAGCGGGCGAACTCCAACAAGCCATGCTGCACTGGCATACGACATTCCTCGGCATTCGCAACGCTGATCGAGACGAAACCGCCTTCGACCATCGCGCAGCTGAGTTCTCCTCAGCGCTGGTTGATCTAGTTCTGCCAGGTCCCAAGCATCCTGCTCGAGATTCCACTGTGAACGAAGAGAAGCGAAAAATTCCGGCAATCGAAAAGGCAGACAGCCCACAAATCAAGACCAGTCCATCAATCCAGAACGCAATGACTGCCGCCGACGCGAGAACGGTCGAGCAAAACACCAGTAGGAGATGGTGCAATACTGGTACCACAACATCCGTCGCGGGGCAGTAAAAACAGTTATGGATGAACCGGTAGAGGCGTGTCCAATTGCCATGGACGACCTGTACGATTCATTTACAGGCCGGTTCGAAGAGCGGAAAACGCATGAGCGAACCAGCTACCCACACCCTCCTACGGCAGAGGAGCAGAGAGCCCTGAACAACGTATTCCCAATGGAAATATCCGCCGATATGATTTCTAACGCCGCAAGGAGCATCCGCATTGACACGTCCCCCGGTCCCGACCATGTCATCATGAGAATCGTCAAGCAGAAAGAAGTCGCAGCTGTGCTCGCAGTGATTGGCACTATCATGCTGCAGTGGGGTTACACGCCCGCTATATACCGCCACGGTCGAACAGTTGTCGTCCCCAAAAACCAGACGGGAAAGACCGACGACCAATTACCATATGTTCTGTCCTACGCCGTGTGGTCGAGAGGGTCCTAGACCGGTATTTCAAATCCTTCACTTCTGTTTCCGCCTATCAGTACAGATTCAACAGCTCGCCCGGTGTGCACGTCGCATCATCCATCATCGGTGGCTGTCTCCAGCATGCGAAGACCACTAAGTCCGACATATGCATGGTCATGCTGGATGTCAGCAAGGCATTCGAGGAAGTGCTCCATACCCACATCATACGGTCATTGCATTCAGCCCATTTACCTGACGCGTTGCGCACGCTGGTGATTGACCTTGTGACCCGGAATACTACCCAGTTAGAAGTCAATGGCGCCAAATCAAAGGACAGTCTCGACAAGCTCGCTCGCAGCAATCTCCTCCATCCCGTCCAGAAACTCAACATCATCAACCAGTTCATATGGCCTCGGCTGTTTTTCCACTACAGACCGCACCACTGAACACGTTCCCCAGCGGTTTTTTGCAGGCGGTCGAAAAGGTGGTCCGCAGCACCGTAAAGGAAATAGTTCAACTTCCAGCCGACACACCAAACTCCTTCTACGCACCACGAAAATTCAAGGGCCTTAGGGTCATGAATGCAGAATGGGAGGAGAGTCTCCAGCACGTCAACGTCTGGTTCACATTGGAGAAGGACGGCAACCCTCTCGTTTTGGCGGTTGGAAATCTACGAGCCGAAATTGACAGCTTTATCCAAAAGCTCGCCGTTCCACCCGACAAAATCCCACCATTCGCAGATGCCAAAGGCAAGCCGCTAAATCGCGTGGCCAAGTTACGGTAGGAGAAACGGAGACCGGAGTTTGCCGGTTGGGGAGCCCTGAACTAGTTAACTTCGTGTCTTGAAACTATCCGTTTCTTTAACTAACCCTCCAAATACTTCCGCGTTTTTTACCGTTGGTTGATTTGTTTTTCAGTGTCCATGGGGCAACTCAGAGTTTCTGAGCTAAAAAGCTTTGTTTTCTTAAATAAAGTGAAATATATATTGTTGAGTTATTCATTAATAGGAGCGATTTGGAAATACTTCATGATTTTGCTGTGAAAAATGGTGACGGAAGACTACAGGGGCGCCACTGGCAATGAGATTGCAGGTGTGTGTCGGTCTGCTTGCATTGCGTGCAACAGATGGATCAGCTGATTGCCGTTGTTGTTCACAGTAGAGCTGTGCGCGGTTACGAAAACTGGATCCGCGAATCGCACCGCAGCTCAACATACTGACCGTAAACCGCACTGCGCCGCAATTAACTAAAAACCGCACCGCGAAGATTTCATCAGAGCTTTAAAGAAAACAAGAAAAAGATAAGGACTCATTTGATGCCAAAATAAAAAAAATTTCTCGATTGAAAAGTTAAATTTGAGCCCGATAAATTGATAAAATAAATAAAATATGTTTTAAAAAAGGAAGAAAACAATTAAGGAATCAAATTACCAAGAAAAACTTTCACCGCTAAGAACCTTTAAAAATGGAACAGTTTGCTGAGCGCTAAGAACTTTGTCAATAAAAGATCGAAAAATTCAGTGGGACAATGAAATAAAAAAAATTTGTTCGATAAGAATGCAAAACATAGTGTCGTATATTTTTAGTTGTTGAAAGTATAAAATAATTGCTCCCTGTTGCTAATTTTTTTAAATCGAAATAAGGAGTTAGTTTTTTATAACTCATTTTTGAGTAGGAAATTCTGCAAAGGAAAAGGTTCATAGAAAAAAAATCATTATTTGAGCGATTGTTTGTTTTGTTTCAGCGACTTATCCTCGAGCTCAAGAACATTTGCATTTAAAAGTAGTTGAGCTAGAACATTTAAAACATGTAAATTTCAAATTTTTTCCTTTCCTGGAGATGAAATTCAATCAAAAACGGATGTCGTCACGAACAACCCAGTCCCAGATCTTTCGGACAAAGGTTTTCCACATTCGGAAACCGAAGACATCCAACGGCTGGCACAAGGGCGTGGTTTCAGGTGGAACGGTGACGATTTGGACGTGGCGACCCTGAGGTGTGGCAGCGTCCAACAGCGCCGTATTCTTGTAAGTGGACCACGAATCAATTACAAGAACAGTCCGATCACCAACATGCGGGAAAAAAACTTCCTCCAACGACACCTTGAGGTGCTCCCTCTTCATCTTGCCGGAACTGGACGCAGTGACCAGGATATTAGGCGCCGTAAAAAGATCCCGCTGGACTTGAGGACCGAAGGTGTCACCCGTCACCTCCTTCATCACAATGAAAAGAGGCGAAAACAACTTGCCGTTGGCATCAATAATGGGCATGATTGTGTATGAATGCGTCATCTTGGAAATCGACTGGACACAAGCTTTCACTTTCTTCGTACCTAAAAGGTCGGAAAGTCGGACTAAACAATGATTGACAATACATGTAAAAGCAGAGGCATTCCGAAACATAGACATGTAGGCAGGTAGATACGCAGACAAACAGACCGACCGACAGACAGACCGACAGACAGACCGACAGACAGACCGAAAAACCGACCCACTAATCAACCGACAGACAGACAAATTATACCGCGCGTCCGCAACGTTTTTCCCGAATGGATTTCGTATTGAAAGCCGCTCTGATCGGCATTCAGCACGCAGTCAGGTCCGTACGACGTGATGAGTTCCTTGACATACTGCACAAAATCAGCCGCAGCGATGTAACGGTCCGCCTCATTCTCTACCATCCTCCGCGTGACGTATTCAGTGATTTTTCTGTCGCCAATATTGTTTAGCTTTTTGAAGCGCTGGATCCAGTGTTTGGAGACTCGGAAAGAACTCAGCTCAACCTCCCCCGCCGCATCTCTAGCCCATTTGGTGAGGTCGCAGTCGTGGATGATGGTAAGTTCGCCTTCTGCCTGCATATGCATTATCAATCAATCAATCAATCGTTTGAGCGCACGATAAAAATGTGGCAACACGTTGAAACAAATCAACCAATCAAGCACAAGTAGAACTTACCTTATCAAACGCTGCCTTGGTAATCTCAAAAATTCTTCGCATCTTTCCCAGTCGTGACTTCGGATCAATTTGCTGAGCCCATTTAAAAAGCAATGACTTCGATGTCACTAGTACGAATCTGTTCTGAACGTTTGGAAGAGATAATCGCTTTTTTTTCCCGGACTTCCAATACGCAACCGCCTGCATCTTGTACTCCAGACTTGGTGCATTCTTCCATCCAGATCCCCGCTTGAGGTTTCCATGGTCGGAATTTGGCTCAAACACTTCGTGGGAAGATGATTCGGGCGCCGAATTGTCTGGTTCGTCCACATCCATCAGCCGATCGTCAAGCACCATTAGCTCCTCAACAGTCACGGAAACATCACAAGGCAGCCCATTATCATAAACTAGTTCGAAATCATCCATATTCGTACTATAAACTTGTGTAGTACAATAAGCTGAAAACTTCGTTAAAGTGAAATAAGTTGTGCTGACACGAAAATGATTTAAAAATTGAGCACTCGCATCGAAATTTAATCCTACGAAGTTTTTCATACTTATTGCAAAATCAATTAATCAATCGACAATGTCACAGGGATTCTTTGCATGCATAATTTCAAACGTTTTTGCTTTCCTCCAAATACATCAGTCAGTCTAAACGGCAGATGGTAACACGTATAGCGCTCTCTATATACCACCTCTGAAGAGTTTTTTATTTTTTAAAAATACAAGTTTTGGAAACGGGGAACTTTTCTCAACGGAGAGAGCAAGAGCACATTTTTACGCATTTTTGAAATGCAGTAGAAGTAAGAGATTTTGGGTCACAGAGTGGGGGGAGCCCCTTGTAAGTCACCGACTGCCCCGCTCGTCATGTCCTTGAGATGTTGGGGCAGTAGACCATCGAAACCCCCTGCCGACCCATTTGGGAAGGACTTGATCGCCTCTTCCACTTCACCTGACGTCACGTCTGGCGGCTTGGGGTCTGCAGCACTCGGTGGGTCTGGAAAAATGGTATCCGGGTTGGCGGCGGGATGTTTGGTGCGGAGACTGCCGAGGATATTTGCAGTTGGTGCTGCAATCGCATCTACCGATGTGAGGACGCGAACTGCTCCGGAAACGTCCCCGTCATTCATCTTCCTCAACACCGCTTTCTGCAATTTGAGCGTTGATGAAGCAGAAACGGGCTTGTTCTTCTCACGCGTTGTGAGGAAGGCAGTGGTGCGGGCCAGGTATCGCTTGACAAGCGAAGAGAGAGACTCCTTTCTCTCTTCTTTTGTAGCTGGCAAACTGAACGCGGCGTAAAAAAATTGGAGTAGGCGGCTCCATGCCCCTTCTCCCTGACCGTCTATGCAGTCCGAGAGCTTTGTGAGGAACGCCTCCGCGGCGGCATGCCGGGCGGCTTTTGGGATGCGACGGACAACTTGGTTAGACTGCCGAAGTTCCCGCAGGGATGCAGACAGAGGGGCCGAGACGGGAGGTGCTGGTGGCGTTGCATGAATTAGAGCTGCTGGTGACTGGTTGCGATATTTTCCGGTAGCTTGGGCAGTCAGGCAGGCATTAGTGCCTTGGTGCATCCGCAGTCTGCCGGCTCCTTTGCATTTTCGTCCACAGAGGTGGCAATCAACCGATCCGCCAGATGAAGTGAAGATTAAGGCTGACAATGGAAGCGGATGGGGCAATCAACCGGTCAATCGTTCAGCTGGAATAGGCTCCGGGGGGATGCGATTTCTTTTCGAGGTTTCGGTTCTTAATCAGGAAACCCTCAATAGGTTTCGACATGATTGGGCAATTCCGAAATTATCCTTACCAAAATGGCCGATCAACCAGCAGGAAATGGGGGAAGAATGCAAGCGCGCGGTGCGGAGTTAATTTTAATTGAAATTGCGTAAAAACGCTATTCAAAAAATAGTCACCCAATCATCCAATCATTAGATGATTGGAACAATTTAATGGGGCTGGGTTTGCGGGACATAGCTTTAACATGTTTTAGAGAGTACTAGAGTTTTTAGAGAGTTTTGTTTAAAGTTGTTTTGAAACCCATAGAGTTAAAATTCGACATTCGGGAAAGCCGCGAAGAGAGAAGGAAGGAACGAAAGCAAAGAGAACCGCCACCCCGATTCTTTATTGCTCGAATGCTCATCATTAAATTTCACAAACACATTTACCTAGTGGACCAACAGAACCGATTACGAACAGGGTTACGCCATCTAGCAGTCGATTTTGCACCCTTCGTAACCGGACGTCAAACTCCGAGACTAATAAAAAAAAAATTCAAGTCCATTTCTATCGTGGAGTGAGCACCTTTCAAAAATTATATGGTTTTACGCTTTGTTACTTTTTGATACTCTATTGAATATTGAATAGCAACCGTAAAGTCATTACCGAATTAACTGGTTATTGGTTACTATACAATTGGTCGCGGATTTGAATTACAATAAAATTATTGCAATTCCATCTAATTTGCGGTTTTTTTTCTCCGGATTTTTTTCGTAAATCATGACTGCAATCGTCAACTTCTATCTGCTCACATTGCAAACTGTTCAAACAACGACAGCTCAGTAAGCATTTGGGTGGCTTTTCTTCAATCACAACAGGAATTGACTGAAGTGTTTGATTCTTATGGCAAACCGCTCGAATTTTATAGCTCCAATCTGATTGGTCTCACAGTGATAAACTCAGTTTTCGACAAGATCGTCAGGAAGAATGAATGGGTTTTGATGGGTGTACAATGTTTGAATGATACTGTTTGTTTTTCATTCTGAAAGCCGTTTGGGCGCTAGTTATGAATATCTCATTCATCTTTTTTACCGTTAATATGTTAAGTTATAATAAAAAGTCACGTGTTTGATAAAAAATATTGATTCACTTATTGAACCGACTGAAGTTCGAATGACTCAGCTGAGCACCAATGTATTTGGCAAGTAACTTATTCGGTATCCTAGAATGGAAAAAAAAATGAAATTTGTGTTTAGCAAGGATCCCAACGGTCAAAGATAGCGCAATATTTGACACATCTCACTAAACGGACTGAATCGACTAAACGGATTGAACGAGGGATGGTCGGTATGGGTTGAGGGTACGAAGTCCCTTCAGTCAAATAAAAAAGGTCAAAAATTTTGTAATGAGGGTAATAAAACGGTGATGATGTTTGGCAGAACTGATAAAGAACTTATCCAGTTATCCAATTAACCAACTATCCAATTATCCAATAATTATCCAATATTATCAAATGAGTAAGTTGACAAACGGGATTTTCGTTAATCGAAGAGGAAAAGAATGTTAATGTCCAGTTTGGACCCGAGCGGTCGACTATTGCGCAATAATTAACGCACTTTAATGAACTGGCTAAACTCTGACATAACTAAGCAGATGAACAACTCAGCATCTCATATCCGTAATAAAAAATGGGAAAAGTGTCCAGCAAGGACCCCAACGGTCAGTGATTGCGCAATAATTGTCATATGTCACTGAAACGACTGAACGGACTGAAAGAGCGATGTTAGGACAAACACAGTACATGTTATTGGATCCTCCTAACCTTCTAAAGGTGCGGGGCCTACACCTGCTTACGTTTCGTAAAAGCAAGGCGTCCTTGTTATCCAAAAAACCAATTATCCAATATCCAATGTAATTAACCAATAATATTGTAACAAACGCACTTGAACCAGGGGTAAATTTTACAGACTCGACTCCTGGACAACTGAATAGCTCATCAACTCGGATTTCAGAATCAAACAAGAAAACGGGTGGCAGTGTCGGGTCGGGACCCGAGCGGTCAAGTTTTGATAATTCTTTTTTTTTTTCAAGATAAACGGTTTGAAATTGGTATGTGCGGTCGTGGCTTAGTGTTTTGTACAGGATCTTAAACAGTTGGACGCAACCGCCAAATTCGTCGGCTTGCTGCGGTAGGACCTCAACTTTCCCAACAAAAAGGTGCACTTGTATCGAGGAGGTCGCGGCCGAAACCCCATCGCACGCACTTCCGGTTGGACCATAGACTCCGAACCATTAACTTAAGTCCCATCGAGACAGATTTGCTTTGAAAAGCGTGATGCGATGAGCTTCGGGGAAGGAAACCACCGCGACCACTTCAACACTGCCAGCAAAAAGGTGCGTTCGTGTCCAGGAGGTCGCGGCGATTTTTTTCGGAAACGGATTTTGGTTTTGCGTCTGTCAAACTTAATCAACCGATCAACGGCCGTAAGGCAAGCAAAATTAAAATCCGTATTTTCGATCAATCAATCGACCGAAGTCGCCCACAAACGCACCACTGTAAGAGTTGTGCCGAACCCCATCGAACGCACTCCCGTCGGACGTCAGTCCCCAAACCAGTTGCGTGAGGGTTTACTCAAGTCCCGTAAAACAGATTCACCCTGAAAATCTCATTGCGGTAAGCCTCGGGGAAGAAAACCGCCGCGACCACTACCAGCAAAAAGGTGCATTCGTGTCTAGGAGGTCGCGGCGGTTTTCTTCCCCGAAACTCATCGCATTAAACTTTTCAGGGCAAATTCGCCACAACGGGATTTGAAAATACCATGGAGCAATTGGTTCGAGGTCTGGCGTCCAACCGGAAGTGCGTGCGATGAAGTTTCGACACAGCTCTTACAGTGGTGCATTTGTGGGAGGCTTTGATGGATTGATTGATCGAGATTACGGATATTGATTTTCCGTGCCACACGGCCGTTGATTGATTAATTGAATTTGGCTGCCACGCAAAACCGAAATCCGTATTTTTGATCAATCAATCGATTGAAACCTCCCATTAACGCACCACAGTAAGAGTTGTGCTGAAAACCCCATCGCCTGCCTGCCTAGGCCTGCCTGATTGCTTGCTTGACTTTCTGCTTGCTTGCTCGTTTACAGGCCTCTCTGCCTGCCTTTGTGCCTCTTTTTCTGCTTGCCTGCCTGCCTGCCTGTCCGCCTGGCTGCCTGCCTGGCTGCCTTTCTGCCTGTTTGCTTGTCTGCCTGCATGTTTGCTTACAGGCCTCTCTGCTTGCCTGCATGCCCGCTTCTATTTCTTTCTGCTTGTTTGCCTGTTTGCCTGCTTGCTTTTCTGTCTCTTTCTGCTTGTCTGCCTGCCTCACTGCCTGCCTACCTGTCTTTCTTTCTGCCTGCCTGAATGCTTGCCATTCTGCCTGTTTTCTTTGCTTGCCTGCCTGCCTGCCTGCCTGCATGCCTACTTGTCTTTCTGCTTGTCCGCCTGTTGCTATGTTTGCCTGTGTCGCGCGGTATTATTTATGTTTTATATGTTGTCGTCTGGTCACCTTATTGCCTGCTTAATCTTGTAAAATATTTCTAAATTGCAGCCTCAATTTCATTTCGTATTTTTTGATTAAGTCGGTTTTCCATCCGTCGATTTGGGAAATCTGGTGTCACTGCCGCCCTTTCTGACTGTCAACTGTTCTGCTACTTATCTGGCTATCATCCCGCATTATAACCACTATAATTCTTATAACTACTAAACTTTGCTGGAATTTTTAACAACTTCTACATTTTTATCGCCTTCAGTTTCTCTTTTCACATTTCCTTTTTCTGCGCTACCTTTTCTCTTGGTCTGTTTCCATGCTTTTTAGCTCAAGTCTGTCCCAAGTACCTTCTGGGTTTTTTTCTATCTTAGGGTAGGGGACCGCTCCATATTTCTGAGCAAACACCCGGCGACGAGAAAGACGCCAGGGCTAAACCGGGAGTGGTTGTCGTTCACGGATGGACGAATGCGCCAGTCCACTGTTTTGGAACGAGCATGATGCGTTCGCAGGATGAACTGCTTCAAGGGTGCTGACGTCCACATCAACAGCTTTGGCGGGGCGATATTGATTACGGTTTTCTTTCTCAATTGAGGCAAGCTGTACGCGGTGGTGGATGGCGCAAGCCGGGAACAGGGCGCAAGCTCATTTTGCTGGAGGGTGGAACGAACGACATTCACAGTCGGGCGTTCAAGTGGTAGACTGGTGACTTCAACCTGGCGCTCATCAACACTCAGTCACTCGTCAACACCATCAAAACCTGCGTGGCTGAGTTCGAGGATTGTTTCAAGAGCAAGAGCGGAGACTCTGCAGTGACAGGTGTTCACTTTGTAAAATTCTGGGAGCTCGGTGGCTTCCTCGAGGCGGATCTTTTCGGTCGCGGTGGTAACGGGGTTATTTGCCGTTACGTGCCTACCAGCCAGCAGCGCAACCAGCCGCGGGCCACTTATGATCCGCGGATGAAGTATCAGAACATCATTCGGGAAGAGGCGCAGCGGATGGTGGATAAGGAGGGTCTCTGACTCTTATCTACGATCTGAGTCGGTGTTTCATCCAGCCTTTTTTGTAATAGCCGGGAAGGAAACGTGTTAAAACCGGTTATTATACATCCGATTTCACTGCCACTTTAGAGAAACTAGATTGCAATGGCAAATGAGCGGGAAGCAAGGTAGGGTGTTGTGAAGAATAAAGTCCATTGGACAACAAAACATAATTTATATTGTAATAAGTTTATAAGTAAGTAAGAACAAAAGTGAAACAGAGGTTGAGGAAGGTTGAGGAAGGATAAAAGAAATAAGTTAGAATGGAGAAGTGCG
>LRSR01003215.1:0-10732 GCA_001579985.1 Hypsibius dujardini
ATTCCGCTAACGGATCAAGTGACAGTACGTCAGGGTGTAGAGCCAGGATCCTGCTGTCCTTGTCGAACTCCGTCGATCTATTCCATACTTTCATGTCGTTCAGGTCGGGTTCGACGTTGGACCACACGGACCACAGCAGCGAAAGCCCATCGCATACATCGTTGTCGTCCCCGCAAGTCGCCTGCAAACTGAACCGTTCCCCGGCATCGATGCGAGAGTTGCAGTTTTTTCTTAAGCAGCTGAAACAGGAAACCCAGTCACATATGAGACACCACAGAATGGAAAGGGTGGAGATCCCCACCGGATTGTCACAGCCGGATAGCTGCCTTGATGGACTGTCACATGTTGCACGGCTATCGCGTAACGCTGGACAGACGGAGTGTCGCAGGCGAAGCATGTCGCACAATCCGCTGCAATCGGCGCCGGACTCGAGCAGCACGACCCCGTTTTGTCATTCGCTTCGGCCTTGCCCAACAATTTGAAAACGTACTTTCCGGCGGTTGCAACGTCTGTCAGAACCTGTATCAGTTGTGGGTTCGCTGCAAACAGGCATGAGCTAATTCCGACAACTGAATATTATTTTTTGCAATAAATATAATTTTTTAGCCGTATTATCAGGAAAGAAAGAAATTGAATATTTTTTCGCAAGTAAAATCAGGCGGAATAATTTTTTTCTTACTCGCACTTTTTGGCATGAAGCATTTCACTTTGACGTCCATGGGCTCGACCTGGCCGACACGCCCACACACCGCAGAAACGCTTGTCGCCATCTCTGCCGGGTCGCTGAAGAATTCTACGGGATCGACGAATTCATTCACTTGGAATTTGAACCAGTAATATCTGAAATTTACAGTCACAGTAATCGGGCAACCGGAGCAGTTTTCAAGGCAGTTCTGATTCCAGTTCAGTCAGAATTCCGGATAAACTTACGTCACAGCCTGACTGTCAGCTTCTTGATCAGGATCCTTTGAGTCTCCTCCGTCCAGCAAAAGGTTCACCTGACTCCCATCATTCCCAACTGATCGTTTGAAGCCGCCCTTGATGGTTACTTTCAGGGACGTGGCCGTGATGTTGAACCAACCCTGTTGAGATTCCAACCCGTTCGAAAACATCTCTCTGGTCTTTAATTTTGTCTGTCTGTCTGTCTGTCTGTCCGTCTGTCTGTCTGTCTGTCTGTCTGTCTGTCTGTCTGTCTTTGTCAGTATGTGCCTTCCCGGAAATATTCTTCGGTTTCTTGTGTCGACAAATGACTAACCCGATCTTTGTTAACTACTTTTGTCACTACATTCGTCGTCGGGTCCCGTTTTGATACCGTAATTTCCAACTGAATCATATACGATCCATAAGGTAGTTTTCTCGCCGGAAACATAACGTGTTTCGTATCCAGCCTGACATTGTCCAACTTGCAAACTACCCCATCTGGACGGCACAGATTTGGCACGTTCCCTGTGCTGTCGGCGTCGCATGGAATGGGACACTTCGGGGTTAGACGGTATATGGACCAGCGGTAATCGAATGTCTTCACCAAGCCGACGCACTCTTCTTCCGGATCTTGAGGCACTAATACGACGGACTGGATGACGAACGGGGTGCTTCGCTGGAACGGCGGACCACTACTCTGATTCCAGCCACCGTTGACGATGGTGACGGCGGGGAAGCACGGATCGGGATTCTTTTGGATGTGTACGACGGTGATGAATTTGGCCGATGGGAAGATCGGACTAGCATCGTCTTTCTTGTTAAACACTTGCACGGTGAGAGCGTAGTCTCCGTGTTTGGCGAACCAATGTGTGTAGATATAAACGAAGCGAGCAGACGGATTCTGTAGCGTAATTTCCACGCCGGTTTTACCATGGATGTATTCCGAAGCGTCTCCAATTGGTGCAGTGGGTACTGGCGCGTAGAAGTAGAACCGATCGCCCATGTTGAGGTACAATATAGGGTTGTCGCCAAAACTGACGCACTGTACAATGTAGGAGACGAGCGTGCCTTCAACAATTTTGGTCTGTGATGCTGTCACTGTCATCCGATCCACGCCCCCTGAAGAGATCATGTTTATCGCATTGTCTTGTCACAATTAGTATATGTCTGTTTCTCTGTCTGTTTGCTTATCTGTCTGTCTGTCTGTCTGTCTGTCTGTCTGTCTGTCTGCCTGTCTGTCTGTTTATACGTCTGTCTGCATGTTTTGTCTGTCTGTCTGTTAAAAAACTAATTTGCAAAAGTTACTCACGAGAAAATTGGGTATATGTGTTGATGATACGAAGCTCGTCTATCATAACAGGGCCAAAGCTTTTACTCGTAAGGCTTTCCGCGCCGATGTATAGGGTATCAATTCGGGATGCGTCATAATTGGGCGTGCTAGTTCGCTCGCAAGAAACGGCGGGGCAGTCCACCCCATCAACAGCCTGATAAACGTAAGAAAAAGGCACACTTGCACACAAACAGACATCGGGGCAATGAAAGTATAAAGATCCATCCGGTGTGAAGTTCGTTTATACTGTAAATTACTAAGTACTTCACTCTACCATGCTGCATTGAAAAAGTCCGTAATAATTCCGGCATGAGGCGTGGACGGCGTGCCATTGGTTGTTACTGCTAATCCCACTTTCCGAACCGCACTTGCATTGATAGTTGTAAGTGCTGTATCCTAGTAGGGAAATCATAATAAATTAATATAATGCAATTAAGGCCGTTGAAAATGAAAACAACTCAGAACGATTAAAAATCTTAGACAATAAATGCAAGTAATTAATAAAAAAATGAATACTAATAACACACTACTACTATTAATAATATTAATAGTCAAATTTAAATTAATAGTAATAGTAATACATACAGAATATTAATTACTAATAATTACTATTAAAATATTATAATAAAAAACAATCTGAAAATTAAGGATTGCACCAAATAAATTTATTCCAATGTATTCCAAAGTATTTTTGACTATTGTTTAGATTGATTGTTGAATGAATTGACATGACGTTTTGCCATCTCACAAACCGAAAACGCAAAGCTAACACACCAAGCAAGCAAAAGTATTGTCTACGGTAAGTAGAAATAAGAGTGTGCTTCTTTTGGTCAAAGCCGGAAATACACGAGAGAGTCGTCGCATCAAGTGATTCCAAAATTTACATGGGACAACAAACTGATTTGGCGGCAAATATCTTTTTTTTTGAAAACTGATGATTACGTGAAGAAGCGAAGACACATAGTTACACACACACAGACACATACACATACACATACACATACACATACACATACACATACACATACACAGACACAGACACAGACACAGACACAGACACAGACACATACACATACACATACACATACACATACACATACACATACACATACACATACACATACACAGACACAGACACAGACACATACACATACACATACACATACACATACACATACACAGACACAGACACAGACACAGACACAGACACAGACACAGACACAGACACAGACACAGACACAGACACACATACACACACATAAACACACATACATATACACATACACATACACATACACATACACACACACATACACCCACACATACACACACACATACACATACACATACACATACAGTTACAGTCACACATAGTTTAATGGAGTCCCTTACTATACAAACAAGATGTACACACGTGGCAAAAACCGTGCGCTAACCGAGTTAAGCACTTCAACTCGGGAGCTGTCTATGACAACCATGCAACGAGTGTAATGGCTTAGCTCGGTTAGCGCAAAGCTTTTGCCACGTGTGTACTCAACAACTTTCCGTGAAATGTAAGTGAGAAATATAGATATCCTTGAAGAGAACGGAGATTCTGACCGAAATTCGCGACTAAAAATTGCCAATTTTACAAAAAAATCGTTGGGGCTAATAATTTTCATCGAAATTTTTCAAACTCAAATTTGTATAAAAGCCAATTCACATAAACATCTTTTTTTAAAAGAGTTTAAGAATTTTAAGCAACGGCGAAATTTACAGACTCATGTTCGTGGTGGACTCTGTGGTGGAGGTGCCATTCTCAATCAATCAATCAATCAATCGATCAATAGAAAGAATATTCAATGGCTTTCGAAACTTTCGGCACCTGTGGTGGGCACGATCTAAAACATGGACTGTACTCCTGTACTGGACTCCTGTACTGGATTTTTTTACTGTACTCGCGTACTGTACTGGACTGTAGTGTACTGTAATGTTTTGCAACTGCGTTTAAAAAAACAAGCTATGTAATTTTGGTTCGGCAAAACTAGAAATGGTCCAGTACACGCGTCCAGTACACACGTCCAGTACACGAGTCCAGTACACGAATCCAGTACACGAGTCCAGTACACGAGTCCAGTACACGAGTACAGTAAAGGAGTCCAGTACACGAGTACAGTACAGGAGTCCAGTACAGGAGCCCAGTAAAGGAGTCTGTACAGGAGCCAGTACAGGAGTCCAGTGCAGGAGCCCAGTACAGGAGTCCAGTACAGGAGTACAGTCCATGTTTTAGATCGTGCCGTTGCAAACGCAGCTGTGTGTGACATCTGCGGATTCTTACCGAACCGGATTACTAAGGCATCAATCCCAGAATCAACACGAATGGAGAATCCAGCCTGATTTTGCGGCACACTCTGATCGCCCGTCGTGAGGAGGTACACTGGTCCACTGGGTTTAACGGGAAGAAAATAGTAGAAAATGATGGTGATGCCCGTGAGGGACTTATCGAGGTCGTAGATCCAATCATAAGCGCCTGTTAACTGGCCGAATTGTGTCCTCCCGTCCAATGTGGAGGCATTGTGCAGCGAAATGCATTGGGTGTTGCCCAGCCTAGGGGGCGCTGCGTCGGTCTGGGCGCGCAACGGAAAGTACACAAACAGAGGGGAATCCGCGACGGGACTCCGCTGGGTGAAGGTGTTGTACCCGTCGAACGGGAGATAAATCTGCTCCAGAGTAAAACTGACGTCTGAAAAACAACACTTAAGATTACAAAGATGCTTTCGGTCGATTGTTTGATTAACTGTGCAATCATGATACGACCAAGTCAATTGCTGTTTGATTGATTGATTGAAGTTGCTATAATTTTGGGTGTAGACGTTTCATAATAATGGTGTGGGACCATTATCTCCGTTCGACTTGATTTTTTTCTCATACATACTCAGTTTATAGTGAAACTGACACATACAACCAAAACTGTGTGTCTCTGATCAGTGGGCGGAGCTATGAGCTCTTCCGGGAGCAGCGCTCCAGAATTTAAGCACGGACTATTTTGAGCCGCAGCTTCGCCTTTCCATCTCGAGGATTAGTTCTTCCTGAACTCGGTGGATTTTGAATTAAATTTTGAAAGGGCTAATACTGAAAAAACTGCATGATGTTGAAGAACCGTCGTCGTGGCCACCCAGGCCACGGTTGTTAATTTGGTCCACCCCGGATCTTATCTATTCATCACCGTTTACTATTGCTTACCTACAATCAATCAATCAATCAATCAACTGATTCAAAGTGTGCGTCAAGAAATCCCGCTTAATCAATCAATCAATCAACTGATTCAAAGTGTGCGTCAAGAAATCCCGCTTAATCAATCAATCAATCGCTGCTAAGTCGCTCTTAAATTTCAACCAATCCGATTGAACAGTCAACCGATGACTGGAGGAGGTGGGGCTTAACTGTCCCTTGAGATCGGGAGATGACGGTGATCCTGATGGCAGCGAATAAAGTTGCAGGTTCATTCCATTGGTCAAGGTCACTTTTCAAGCTTACCGAGCGCGGGCCAGTCAGATGTTGTGGCGGTGGCAGACGAGGCAACCATCGGTGCCGGTATGCAAGAGACAAAGACGACAGTAATAATGGTCAATAAATTTGACAATTTAAACTTGACCATAATCATACTGTGATGTCAGGATGAATAGGGAAACACACGGGAAACGATAAATACACACGTACGTGTGTTAGTGGAGATTTTTTGTTCAAGTGGACGGTCTTCACTGTCGTCTCTTTGGAAACAAGAGCAATGGGCGTGCCGTAATTAACACAACTACCTGTCGGTATCAGTAAGCGGCAGAATTTAATCTAATGTAGAGTCTCGAAAATGGACAAAAGGGGCGGGGCATGGGTAATAATTGAGCAATCAACCAATCAATCACCGGAGCAATCGAAGCTGAGTTGATTGGTTGATTGTTCATTTATTATCCCTGCCCCGCCCCTTTTTCCCCGTTTAAATGCTTGTGGGTTGCAGTAGCGAAAAGTGAAAAATCACCGTAATCTCCCGATCTCAAGGGGCACTTTTTTGCCCTACCAGTTAATTTGATCCACCCCGGATCTTATCTGTTCATCACCGTTTGCCATTGTTCACCTATAATCAATCAATCAACTGATTCAATGTGTGCATCAAGAAATTCCCTTTAATCAATCAATCAATCGCTGCTAAGTTGCTCTTAAATTTCAACCAATCACGACACAGTGAATCAGATTGAACAGTCAACCGATGATTGGAGGGGGTGGGGCTAAACTGTCCCTTGAGATCGGGAGATTACGGTGCTACCCGCGATTTACCCGGCAATCAATTCTGTGAGCGAAATCGAACGATCCGTTCCCTTTATTAGTCACGGTCAGGAGAGTTTGAAGAAAGACCTCTTTGCCATGAATGGTCCGAGCATTTCATTCTAAGACAGCACGAAATATAAGAGCACCTTTTGGTCAGCCCGACAAACGCGTTAGTCGGGGACCATCTTCATGACCATGAACCATGGTCAAAACCATGCGCATACTAACAGTAAAATGTGTCTTTTAAAATTAAACATCATCAGTATACTGAACTACAGCTGTGGACTAAAACAGCTGCACGCATCGACCAAAATGGCTCAAACTCCGATCACCCCCTTTTACTGGGCGGCAGTAAAAAGTTGGCTTTAATTCCGTCGGCCTGAGGTTTTTGCCACGTGTGTACTCACTCGAAAAACTTTCCATGTATGTATTTTACATTTGAATCAAATGATTGATTGAAATGCCAATGTCAAAGGAACAGGGCGAAATCTAATCAGCATGAATGGTGTAGACTTTTGGTCAGAAATATCGGGACGCTCAATTTGTCAAGAGGCAATTTGTTACCACAAGGCTGTAAGCTATACAAAAATATGCTTTGACTTGAGGCGGAAATAGATGGCCACAAGATCACATGTGCAATCTATTGCACACTGCACACTGCACATTCCACACACTGCACACTGCACATTCCACACACTGCACACACTGCACACTGCACATTCCACACACTGCACACTGCACATTCCACACACTGCACACTGCACACACTGCACACTGCACACTGCTCACTGCTCACACTGCACACTGCACACTGCTCACACTGCACACTGCACACACTGCACACTGCACACTGTTCAAGTGTTTCGCTGTTCATTTAATAAATGTTGTCTCCCGGTTTACGTCTTCCCATTCTTTCCGGTAAATTAAATACTCTTGTCAGAAGAGTGAAAAGCTGTGGTGTGCAGGTGCGCAATGCACAGTCTGTGTGGCGCAAATGCGCAGTGTAATCTTGTGGCCAACTATTTCCGCCTGAAGTCAAAAGATTTTTTTTGTATAGTCTGCAGCCTTGTGGTAACAAATTGCCTCTTGACAAATCGAGCGTCCCGATTTTTCTGACCGAAAGTCTTCACGGAACAGTTTGTCGGAGCAAAAGGATATAGGCTTGGCTTTCGTTTCCATTTGTGTACGCACACGTAAAAGCAACTAATCAGAAAGTGTTATTGATTACAAAATGGATTTCTTCCCGGAAAATGCAACACGTGTTATACACATGCCAAAGTGTCCGATACACACGATGTATAAACGAGTTCCCCCTTTAACAACGTAAAACGTCTATTGTCGGAACAAGCCAGTCCACTTTCCTTGTAGAATTGTAGAATGTTAAAATTCAATCTGGATAGCGCAATAGAAAGGAGGAAGATTGGAAGCACAGAGCAAACACTGAAATTCGAAGGTCACTCGATAAGATATCCCCGGAGAGGCCGAGAGATCTGTGTTTGATGTACTACTGCCACCCTTTCATCATCATCATTTTCGGTCACGGTTAGCCGGTCTGTAGTCACGCGGGGTTGATTATTACTTTCACAGAGATAAGCTATTATGTGGGATTAGAAAGAGAGAGAGAGGGGGGAATCTCCCCTTTCTGATATTTCTCAAAGAAGTTCTCAAGTGGGGGAGAACGGGCCAACCGTGTCGGAAGGAAACTTTAAAGTCTGATCATTATTATAGTGTGTGTCATCTTCACCTTGACTGGCGCGTATATACCTGCTCATCATCCTCCACTCTGACGTCGATGTGGTGATGCTTGTCTGGGTTGCTCACAACTTACGGGTATTGTCTGCCCCCGCATATCCTGCTGTTATTGTGGCATCCCCAATCCAGTCGACCTTGTTTTGATCTTCGGTGGTGTCTGGTTCATTTCACTTTCGCTCACTGTCTGGATTTCATGTGAGTAATCATCTTCTGTTTGCACGAGGATAGTTTCCTTAAATATTGGTACAACTGTAAGTTTTTGGGATCTGAGTCTATATATCTGTCACCATTGTCTGTGTCTTGTCTGTGTCTGTGTCTTGTCTGTGTCGGTGTCTGTGTCTGTGTCTGTGTCTGCGTCTGCGCCTGTGTCTGTGTCTGTGTCTTGTCTGTGTCTGTGTCTGTGTCTTGGCCTTGTCTGTGTCTGTGTCTGTGTCTGTGTCTGTGTCTGTGTCTGTGTCGGTGTTTGTGTCGGTGTCTGTGTCTGTGTCGGTGTCTGTGTAATTTCATTTCTTTTTCATACGGTGCTTTTTTACTTTCTAGATTAACTCAAAATGGATCAGACGATGCCGAATTATCCCGAATATTTGGAGGGTGCCAGTTTTAACAGCAACGAATTGGACGGATATTTTCCATCTTACCAAGAACATACCTATGATATCCCAAGCCATCCCAACCAGCAATATATGTCTCTCGATCAAACAGCTTATTCTTATCAGGATCCCAGTAGTCGAAGCTGCATACTGCCGGACAGTCCGCCTGACTACGTTCCTAATGATCATTATTCGATGCCGCAGTTGTTGGGAGGGTCGCCGCCGTTGCCGCCTCATCTCATTGCTCACTCACCGGGATCTTATCCCGTCCCATCACCGGCTGGATCATCTGGATCCGGTTTGTCTGGAGCTTCTTCAACCAGCCACGGGTCTGTACCCGCTCCGTACAGCCCGTATCGTGGCTCGCCAGCTGGTCCCATTAATCATCCGTCGTTTCAGAACGGTGCTAAACGGATGCGAGGTACTGCCTTTGTACTAGTCTATTCGAGACACAGACACAGACATAGACACAGACACAGACACAGACGTAGTCACAGACGTAGACACAGACACGACACAGACACAGACACAGACACAGACACAGACACAGACACAGACACAGACACAGACACAGACCCAGACACGGACAGTGATAATTGAAATATAAAGAATCAAAAGATGCTAATGTATTACAACCGTTTCAATAGGCAACAACGCAGGTACGATCGCAATGACCTGTCCTTCGCCCGCGGTAAGCCTGAAACTGGAAGACGATCCAGATTTTCCATTCATTCCGGCCGGAACTGGCCCACCGCTCTCCGTGCTCAACATGGGCGGATTCTATCAGGAGCCACCGTTCCCCGACACTTCCGAGGGAGTTCACCGCAACATCGAATTCAAGCCCATCTTCCGGGAGCAATGGTGCCCGACGGTTCAGGCGGACGGCAAGTCCGTCGTGATTACCGACTACAAAGTGCAAGCCGATAAAGGATTCAATTTTTCCCAGGTAAAGGAGACTCGCTCTTTGTCTGTAGTTTGCGCCCACGCATATATAGGGCGGAAAATTACAAAGTTTACCGTGGCGCCGATGGATCGAACGAAAGCGGTGTGGGCGTGACGCCAAGGATCGTCACCAGGCAGTCAGTCATCTGCGCTTTCTCACAACTCGGCGCCTCAGAAGGGCTGGAGTTCAGTCAACACGCCCACCTTGCAGTCCGATAGGACTCATACTACTACTTAAACCATAATTATCTGGCAACATCGTGACTGGATCATATTATACTTCTATACATTAAAATAATGCATCAAGCGAAACTATTAAATTGAATTATGTATATTTTTACTGTTTATTATAAAAAATTTTTAATTTTAATTTTTTTTTTAATTTTATAAAGAAATTAATTAGGTCGCACCTATGCATATCTGATTTTTGCAAGATTATATTTTTTCGTAGGTTGCAGATTTGCAGTTGCACGTTAAAATTACAATGTTGTTGTAATTCTAAATCTCTTGCTGAAATCGTAGTCTCAATAGTTCCTTAATGACGATTTATAACCGAGTTATCCATGGTGCAATTGTTATGGAGTTATTTATCGGAGTTTAAATGGGGGAGCTACTTTCGTCGATAATGTCAAATCAAGTTCAAGGCGTATAATCTCACAAGAATGAATTTGCGTCTGCTGGTATGACCTTTAGACTTCCGGTCAGAGGGCGAGCAAACGTCACATGAATCCATCCAGGACAATGCAAAGTTACAAATACAGCTTGTAACGATCCTGAACGACGTCAGAGGAACCCAAATGGCTTTTTTTTCGTTTTATCCACACAAACACAGACACACACAAACACACAGACACAGATACAGACACAGACACAGACACAGACACAGACACAGACACAG
>LRSR01003217.1:0-21787 GCA_001579985.1 Hypsibius dujardini
CAGACAGACAGACAGACGGACAGACAGACAAGTCGGACAAGGCGGACTCCATGGATTACAATAAGCATAAATATAAAATATTTCAGGTCCAATCTTTCAATTACTACGCACCGTATGCGATTGTTTGCATCGTGACAGTCTGCATTGTGGGTAAATTTTTTCTACGGAAGTACTACCCAGGGGCGATTATTTCCGACGGTGTTATTCCAGAAATAGCAAATGAGAAGTGGAAAGCCACGCACCAACGAAGATTAATTTCACATCGGCAAGCGGTCACGGCGAAAATGTTGTTTTTCTCATTTGTTTTCTGTGTCCTCTGCAATTTTCCCACCTCGGTGATGACCAGCATCTCCTTTACGGGTGGATTTAACTCTTTCCTGCCCATGCTCCGCATATGGATGCACGTTTGTTTGCTGTCTCAGTATACGTTTACACCGGTAAGTCATATGAAGGTTGTGGGTGATGGTTCCCAGACCGGGTCCAACATCATCGCACTTGGGTACCATTAAAAGCGCGTAACAGGCGGCATACTTGGGGATTGAAATTAATTATGTGTTCGCCTTGTTTTCGCAGTTGATTCTGTTCGCCTGTAATCGAGACTACAGAGACGGCTTTCGGAAGCTGATGGGCAGAAATCGGACACGTGACGTCAATGCCGTGGCACCCCGTGGGAATGGTGGATTGTCGAATATGGCCACATCAAATCCTATTTGTGAATCTGCATTTGGATAATACTGTAATTGTGGATGCTATAATAGCGACGGCATGTGTTTTGGAGTAAGAGAAGAAGCTGACCAAAAGTGCTTAGAGATTTCTCTCACAATATATACAGAAACAATAAACGACTATGCATGACAGCGGATTTCAGGCGTCAAAGAAACATACGATTAAACCATTCCGCTGGTAAAAAAGCTTTAGTTGTATTTTTCCCTTTAAGAACAAGGGATGGATAGAAAATCGAACCTCGTATTTGGAGTGTTTCCCCTTAAAAATAGCAAAAAGTTTTCCGAAACAGTGGATTGAACACTGGACCTTTAGATCTTCAGTCTAACGCTCTCCCAACTGAGCTATTTCGGACTTCATGCTTATGGTGACAGATTAACGCCTCAGCTATTTAAAGAAGTCGCACCACACTGTTTGTCGGCTCAATCTTTCGCAATCGCAAAACTTCCCGTTCGGCTTTTCGTGTTCTGTTTTCTGCTTCTGCAACAAAACATCCGATCTTCTGGGCTCTTGCTTGTAAAAGCTTCGGATTGTGCATCGACATGGCCAAACGAAAATCGGTGGAGACCTCCTCAGGCATGGCTGTTGATGAGCCGGTGCCTGACTTGTCGGATGTCTTTATTCAAGTTCGTCTGACCACCAAGTCATCGAAGTAAGCCCCCTAGAGAAAAATTAGTGCTGGATTTAAATTCAACGCAGTGTGAAAAGAAGAAGCAATTTTTAACGTTTGCGTTGCTTAATGATCGCCAGTCAGATACAGTGTGCAATAGAAAGATGATTTCGCAGGTTCGCTCTTCCCGACGTCCCGTATTCCCTTCCTGGAGTTACAAAGTCAGCAGATTTGAACATTGTTATCAACCAGCTGTTAGGAGGTGAGGCCAGGTAGTGTGTATTTTTCGGACGCTTTTACGTTTGCTCACTTTTGTACTGGTCTATGTAATTGATTGGCTGATCAAATGGTTTGGAACCCGCCTGTTGGTTCGCGTAATTGATTGATTGATTGGCTAATAACTGGTTTGCAACTTGCCATTTAGTTCACATGATTGATTGATTGATGGATTGATCGACGCGGCCGTTAGGTTTGATACTTTATTACATTTATTTAGTAGCTCGGTTTCGAAGTTCTTACCAAGGGGTTTTAACGTATGGTTAGAATTTATGGGATGCTGTTTATTCATTCCTTTGTGGTACTACTGTTCGCGTCGTCGTTTTTATCGGTCGATATTTCGATGTCTTTATACTGGACACTATTCTTTCCCACTATTGATTGATTGATTGTGACGTTATACTGTTTAGGGAGTGGTTGTTTGATTTATGATAAATTTTACGGAATATAATTATTTTACAGAATATGCGGCGGAGCAGTGGATTCCGGTTGAATTTGACTTCTTGATCAATGGCGAAATCCTTCTTCAGTCTGTCGGGGAATATATTTACGAACGGAAAATACCATCGGTAAGGCATATTGGACTGTTGATTGATTGATGGATTGACTTGCGGTGCCGGCTGACGGGCTGATGCTCTTGGTTCTGTCACCCCAGTGTCCATATCCCTATTTATTTCTTTATGTTTCGTGCTTTAGGAAAACGTCCTCGAAATCGAGTACATCGAACACCTTCCCGCTCCGGAACCGGAAGCTAGTTTGGACCATCCCGACTGGGTGTCTGCGGTGCAGATGCTGGACGACTGCATCCTCACCGGCTGTTACGACAATCAAGTCCGAGTGTGGACACGGAAAGGCGCTCTAGTATTGGCGCATGCAGCCCATATTTCACCGGTGAGAGCCGTCGCCTGGGTGAACGTGTCCGACACTGAGGGCAGCTTCCTGACCTCATCCCACGATCAGACGGTCGCGCTCTGGTCACTCGAAAACCGAAAAACGCAGCACGCCGCTGTTACCCCTAAGGCCTTCTACCGTGGACATGCCGCCAGCGTTGACGGGCTGTCGGTCAGCCCCGACGCCCAGAAGGTACCACCCAAATCCGTTTTTTTATCGAAGTTCAGAGAGAGATGCATCAAGTAGCGAAAGATATGCAGATATACTGACAAATAAACAAGAAGGCACAGACAGACACACACAGACACACACAACACACACAGACACACACAGACACACACACAGACACACACACAAACACACACACAAACACACAGATAGATAGTGAGACAGGCTGACAGCCAAGTAGGCGTACAAACAGACAGACAATCAGGCAGACAGACAGTCAGACAGTCAGCCAGACAGATAATCAGATAGACAGTCAGCCTTGCGATAGCTGATCACTTTTGTTCAGTGATTTAAGTTTGGGTTTTTTCCAGTTTTGTTCCGTATCATTTGACAAGATGGTGAAAATATGGTCACTCTCCGACACACCATCTGTGGAATCTGAAGAAACTGTTGAGCCTGCCGAGAAGAAGTTGAAGGGTGACGGGAAGAAACTAACAAAGGTAAGGGAAGTGTCGATAAGCTTGACCGAAGCAGGCTTTCTGAGATGTCTGGCATGCCCTAGACGCCGGAAGCGACACTGTCCGGTCACAAAGAAGCCGTTAGCTGCTGCGCTTGGACGGCACCCAGTGAGATTATCACAGCCAGCTGGGATCACTCCATCAAGATTTGGGATGTGGAACTGGGCGGGATGAGTCGACAGCTAGATGGGACAAAGGCCTTCCTCTCCATCTCCTATTCCCCCTTAAGCAAGCTGCTGATCAGTGGCGCGACCGATCGCATCGTGCGACTGTACGACCCTCGATCCAACGGTAGCGTTTCGCCTCGTAACTTCAGTGTATCTCTGTCAGCGTGGATTCTCATCATTTATCGGTATGGTTATGCATAATTTTCTTTGCAGAGGGATCGATTGTTAAGATTGGATTTGCCTCGCACATGGGCTGGGTCTCCAGCGTGGCGTGGAGTCCGACGAATGAAAATCTCTTCATCAGTGCGTCGTACGATAAGCTAATGAAAATGTGGGATGTGAGAAGGTGAGTCTGGGGGTTCAACAATCTGTCTCGTGGTATGATTGGCTAGGCTAATCCGTTCTGACTCGAAGATTAATAGAATCTGTCTCTCTAAAATCTGAATAGATAAAATCGTTAAAATACTACTATAAAATGCAGATAAATTGACGTGGATGTAACAGGTGGTTACAGTGATACTGGACATAGTCTCAGACATTACTTTCGTTAATGTATATAGGAAATTGGAGTTGCTGGTTTTGATTTTGATGAGGGAAGATATGTGACAGTTGTCTTGTCAGTGCATCCTTCCGCGATGGGAAAGCACTTGTCAATGTACAAACTGGTTTTATCGGATCTGCTGTTTTTGAGAGTCTGAGAATTTGCTGTTCTTTTTCTTGCAGTCCAAAGAGCCCGGTTTACGACATGGCCGGTCATTCGGACAAAATCTTGTGCTCAGCATGGTCGAACACCAACCTCCTCCTGAGCGGCGGTGCAGACAATGACTTGAAGATGTTCAGTGCAGATGTGTGATTTTTGTTTGTCAGCTGCTCCGATTTGGCTTTTGTTGCCATGGGATCGACCGATCGACCGACTGCATAATAAAAATACAGAATTAGTCAATTGAAATCGACGTTTGGTTGCCGCAGTTCTCGTTGAAGACGACCGTATATGAATCGAAGCTTGAAATGCCGAAACCTTCGGACAATGTCTCTGTAGAATGATCAATTCGTTGCCGCAGATTTTTACACCCCTCGCAGAAACACATCCCGATACAGCTGAACTCCGACCTGCCATCAGTGTGGGCTCCTCCAAAATCACGGACATTGCCGGCCATCACAGTGCTGCCTCACAGCAGTTATCCGTTACCCTGGTTGACGCGCCATCACCCTTGAATGATCATATTTCCGGT
This sequence comes from Hypsibius dujardini, assembly GCA_001579985.1. Classification (NCBI taxonomy): domain Eukaryota; kingdom Metazoa; phylum Tardigrada; class Eutardigrada; order Parachela; family Hypsibiidae; genus Hypsibius; species Hypsibius dujardini. Next base: position 4,586 of record LRSR01003217.1, read on the forward strand.
CACTCCCACCATGCTAAGGAGCCACAGGGGCAGTTCTTGGCGCCTCCGAAGAACAGATGGCATTTGTTGGGAGAGACGAAAAGTGACCAGGGCTCGGACTTGTCAAAGCTTGCAAACGGCGGATCGAACGAGGAGCATAAGACAGTGCATGCAGATTGGGACGCGAACAATAACAAGCCGATAGCAGTTGTCTCTGCGCTGCTGCATCCTTCACCGATAAACACAGAGAAGACGTCAACAGGTAAATTTCACGCTTCATGTCTGTCTATCTATGTGCCTGCCTGCCTATCTGTCTATCTGTCTGTCGGTTTGTCTGTGTGCCGGCCTGGCTGTCCGCCTGTCGGTTTGTCTCTCTGTATGTCTCTCTGCCTGCCTGTCAGTAGGTTTGTGTGTCGGACGGCTGGTTGGTCTGCCTCTTTAGATGCTAGCCCGTCGGCTCTCTCCACAGTATTCCGGAACAAGATTTCATTTCTAATAGAATCGCAGAACCTGTCCTTACTGTCACCTTCCGTGGAAGTTCCTTCTACAACCGCAGCTGGTACTCCTCCAAAGGCAGACCGCCCTGACAAACCTCAGCGTGTCTCACGTGTCACGGCGGCCACCAAGCCGCAACACGAGACCCGTTCCGGTGCCCGGGAACGCGAAGACGCCGAACTTCTAATCGGTAGTATCGTTGGAAAGCAGTGGTTCATCGACCGGAAGATTGCGTCTGGAAGCTTCGGAACACTGTTCATGGGTCGAAATATCAACACGAAGGAGCCAGTTGCCGTAAAGGCCGAACGTCGTGACTCCACATTCCCGCAGCTTCATCGAGAGAAAAAGTTCTATCAGATGCTGGCTGACGTAGACGAAGGCGTGCCTCATATGCTGTTTTACGGCGAGTGCTCTACGGGGAATCGGTACCACATTCTGGTGATGGATCTTTTGGGACCGAATGTTGAGGACTTGCTGCAGGCATGTGGTGGAACGTTTAGTTTAAAGACGACCTGCATGCTAGCCTGTCAGTTGTTGAGTAGGATGGAGTATCTCCATTCCAAGGGGATACTTTATCGCGATATTAAGAGCGAGAATTTTTTAATTGGGAGGAGGAAAACGAAACAGCAAGACGTTCTGCACGTAGTGGACTTTGGGTTGTCGAAGGAGTTTATCAATCCTGTTTCGAAACAGCATATCCCGTTTAATGTCAAAAAGGGATCCGTCGGAACACCCCGGTAAATAAGTGTTAGCAGAGAGAGTAATGAATAAGCATGCGGAATAGTAGACAGATGAACAAGCAGTGAGCCAGACCGACTGGCAGATGGACAGACAGACAGACAGAAAAACAGACAGCCAGCCAGAAAAACAGACAAACAGACAGAACAGACACAGACAGACAGACAGACAGACAGACAGACAGACAGACAGATAGACAGGCAGATAAACCGACAGAGCCAGACATGTAGACAGACAAAGGCAACTTCGCGCTATCATAAAAATGATTGGTTTTCTGATTCAATTTTACTCTCCAGATACATGTCCATCAATGCGCTTCAGCATCACGAGCAAGGTCGCCGAGACGATCTAGAAGCTCTTTCTTACCTCTTCCTTTACCTCTATTTCGGTCAACTACCATGGCAAGGCCTTCCAGGTTCAACCTTCGCAGAAAAATGTAAACGGATCCTTGAGAAAAAGCTCAAGCTTTCCGTCGATGAGATCTGTCGCGACGCACCGGCGGAGTTCGCGCGATTTATGAAGTACGCCAGAAATCTGGACTACGAAGCCCATCCAGACTACAAATTCTGTCGGCAGCTCTTTTTGGACATGCTGAAGCACGAGCACCTGGCATATGACAACGTCTACGATTGGAGTGGTGACCACATTCCGGACTTTTGGAAAGAGAAGAATAAGCTAGTAGACACTCTCCCACCCTTGCCCGACGACTTGTCGGCGAGGATTCGTGCAGCCGAGAAAAAAGATATTCCTTATAGCCTACGTCTGAAAAAAAAGGACAAAAGATCAAAGTCAGGAGCAGATTTTTCTCGCAACTCCCGGGCGGACCGCAATTTATCAGAGCAGCCGGAGTTGGCGCGGAAAAAGTCAGGAACTGGCTGCTGCCCTTGTTTCAGTGGCGCCACTAGATCTAACAGCAGAACCACCATTGACTGAAGCTCCATTATTTGAACTGAAACACTAGTCTACCTATCCTTGAAAGGATTTCTAATAACTCTTAGTTTACACATGTATGACGGGAGAAAAAACGATTAGACGAGGATTTCCATTAACACAGAAGATTAAGATGTACATTTGAATTTGAACTGCTGCGGGTAAAAGGGTCTTGCACAAGACAATCGTGCTATGCTGAGCTGGCGCAATAAAAGACGCGAACTATACAACAGATGTAGGAAAGTATAGGTTAAATAATTGTACTGGTTTAGGTGTGTAAAAGTAATTTGTAGTCGCAATATTAAAGGGCCAATTTAACAAGACCACATGACTTAAAAGCAACCAAGCTATTTCGGTTCAATGTACAAAGGGAACTCTTTCCGGTTCTTCGTTTTGCCCCTGTTGCACTTTGTGTATAGGCAGAAATTGCTCTTGGTGATAAACAGTTGTGGGCAGAATCGAGACCCGGAATGAGTTTCTCCGCCAGTTGTTCTCTGAAATGGAAGTACTCGGATGAGTAGTGTATGAAATGAACGTGGTAGTAAGAGGAACGCTCTGAAACTGTTCTCACTACTTGCCTTGCACTCACACCCATAGGTAGTCTCTTTTTTTATTAGTGTCCAATACAAACTAAATGAACATGGAAACCGCACGAAAATGCTCTGCATGAACCGGAGGAAAAATACACATACAGTAAAAATCTTTCAGTTAGCTGCAGAAATAAATCACATCTATGAAGCACCAATAATTTAAGGCGGTGTTTGCCATGCAGCAGGCACTACAGCCGTAGACAGAAAGGCAACGCCGGTGACTGTCATTCGGAAGCTCGATTAGTATTTGAGACGTAATCGCGATCGCATTGTCTAGTACAGTTGTGAAGTGAGTGACGAAAGCCCGCGGCGAGTTTTGACTAGATTCCGGAAGTGTTCACAGACAGGTCTTGCTTGATGAATGAATTGAGAAACGTACGAGCCTGCTCGGCGACTTGAAGGACACCTTGGCTGGCTAGACGGAATTCGGTGAGCGACTGATCCAACGACGAAGTAGGATTTCTGTTAGACAAAAAACAATGCCATGAATACAATATGTAGCAGACAAGTCTACAAAAACCGAACAGTAAGTAGCCTCGTTAATGGTCATAACCCAGGCAGACAAACTAGACAGCTGACGCGGAACAATCAGATACCGCAGACAACATACCGGCACTCGCCAGGCGCTGAGATCAGATTTACATAACGTATCGAGATATTCATACTTACTGGATATCAGCTGAACGGGTGGCAATCTGGTACACGGCGCTCAGGGCCGTCAGGAGTAAAATGCCGATGCTGTCAAAAAAAAGGTTGAATCAACAAATGCGGTTTTACTCCAACAACGGTGCTGCGCGCACAAGAGGGAGCACCCATACATCAAGCGCAAGAGCGTCATTAGATGCTGATCAAATGCCGATGTAGGCCCCACACCCTGGTCGTCGTCCGCGCCAGTCTGTCGTGACGCCAGATCGACCACAGACATGTCGCCGCGACTGTAGTGGCCGTGATTGCCGTTGTGATGCGCACTTGACCGCGTCGACATCGGCAAATTAAAATTCACCCCACTGTGTGACTGTTGCTGCTGCTGCTGGTGTCGCTTAAGCGATGCAACCGAGTGCAGATCGCCGGTGTGGTATTCGTCGTGCGAGACTTCGCGGACCACCGAGAGGGTCCGCTTCAGATCGGACGGTGTGGTGGAAGACGACGCGGAGGATGAGAGTGAAGACGCACTGCTGTGTTCTTTCGATGCAGACGAGCCGGCGCGAGGCTGCTGCAGTCGGCGTTTCTGAAAACTGGCCGCGGTGCTGTCGAGATCGTCGTCGTCGTCATCGGCGTCCTCGAAACCGGCGTCAGCGCCGCCGAGGAAGACAGTTGGGTCGACGGAGCTGCGTCGGGAAGAGGCGAGCACGCCACAGAGGTCGCAGAGAGATTTGTAGACGTTGTTGCGGGAAAATAATTGCCCGAAAATGTACTGGAGAGCAATGAGACAGGATTATGAAGCGTAGGAAGCGAAAATATGTAGAAGACGTCAGTGACAAATCCGTCAGCAATTGCAATACCTTTTCACCAGTTGACGTCTCCAATCCAATACTATCAGGGAAAATACTCAAACTTCGCTCTTTCGTCACCGAAACCACCGTGACAATGTCGAACAGCAGCTTCCGCTGTTGCTCCGTCGCCTTGGCTGTCTTACTGGCGCAATAGAAGGCAATATGGTTGTCCGACAAGTACAATCCCCCACGGAGTGAACGCTTGTTGTCTTTTCTCCAAATACAAGGAATATCTGTTGAAAAAAAAACGATGAAAATCCTGGCCGAAAAAAGCACTTAATAATTGCACGAGCGATTTGTGTAATCAGCTAATCAATCACAAACAGACCACGACTGTAACGCTTGATCAACCAATCAACTGCCAGTGCAAGCGCCCAAACAATGACTGTTGATTGTTCGATTGGAGTCAGACTCAAAACAATTCCGCTCCTGTTCTCCCACGTTGTTATTTGGAACGCAATTTTTAGTTTCAATTTTCAGAAAAATTTCGTGTGACTAAAACGTGCACAAAACCTTCCGACAGACAAGTCAACAGGGTCAACATTTTTTAGGAATTGTCGGATAGATCATCGCCAGTCAAACGAACTGAGATTCAAAACGATCGCGTGAGTTTATTTCTATCGAACTGTTTGTCCGGAGCCGGCTGTTGCCACTTTGGAGTTTGAGACAGTAAAGTAGAAACGACACTGCGACGTCGTTCGAATCTCAGGAATTTCACGGTACAAAGACGAACTTACATTTCAACAGCACTTCATAGCGAGGAATCTCGGGGAAACGGCTGCGAAACTTCAGCTCCCTCACGGGGACGGAGTGTTGTCGCTGTAGATGCAGAGGCGGCAGCGGCGGCTCCTCGGACTCCTCCGCAATCTCGGTCATTTTGCTCTCGGTCATTTTGCCCTCGGTCATTTTGCGCGGCGATTTGGGGCACTTTTCAGCTGACTTTTCTTGTCTGCCTGCCTTTACGGTTGTCCCTTCCGCCGCGGACCTGTCGACGATAAGGATAGCTGCTAAAATCCTGGGGTATATGGAGGAAGTTACATTTTCCGAGAGCGGATGCACGGACGTACACAACGAGAGAGCTATTTCGAGAGACAACCCGGAGCTCTGCGGAGAGAAGCAGCGCGCTGAAAGTGACGTAAAAAGTCTTCGGTCTGTGTGAGGAGAACAGACGACACAAAGTGGCGTGATGCAGAGCGCACCGAATAACGGCGTTTAAGTGGGCAATTTTTAATTCGGAACAGTTTAATGATCATTTTGAGTTTGTTGACCACCCGGTTGATTGAGCAGTAAACGGAGTGCCCTGCGCGGTTCTTCTAGCGTTATTTTTAGGTTCGGCCAATTGAGACGCAGTAGGAACGTAACATTTCGAAAGAGGTTTAATTCTTATTTTTATTGCAGCCAGTGGCTGATTCCTTCCACGTTCCACTGCGTCCGTTTGAACGGACCGTTTTTGTTTGCGGTGCGCTAGTTGTTTATGGCAGCAAGAGCAAATATTTTCGATCCCAAAAGTTTTAATGGGAAAGAAAATAAGGGAAAGTGCAAATCTATAATGTTAGGACAAAGGAACTGAAAACAGTACTTACGACTACGTAGATGTAGCAGGATACTTCAGAAGGGAGATTGTTAAAGCAGGAGCGGCAATAACTAATGGCGGTAAATGAGTTAGGGAATTAGAGATTATTCTCATGCCAGAGCAGATTATATAAAATGTTAGGAATGTTTTTCGTATTATGTTTATCCAGACATATCTGACAGGCGGACACAGACAAGTTCGACACGTTTCGCGTTATAGCTCTGGCATTCGTTCAGAATAATGTCGCCACTAAAAAACGCCTCTCCGAGTTGAAGGTTATTTAACTATTCATTCGAACTAGCCCCGAGCGTCATCAAGCCCCGAGCGTCATCAGACCACACGTTTCATGGCAGGTGTCTATCTACGCCTGCTGCAGATCTCGCACTTCGGTCCCGCCTGGGCGCCCTCAGGACTCTCGCTAGCTTTGCTCGTTCATTAACTGTACAAGAATTGTTCCAAATTGTTCCAAATTTTACCGAATTCCGGAGAAAGCTGTCACATTACAATAGTTTTAGATTGCTAGCAATAGGAGAGAATAATCAGAAATTCGGCCTGCCTGCCTGCCCATTGTTCGTCCCGTCGTTCGAGGTCGACCTTGAAACACATTGAACAGCAGTGGCGCCACCAACAGCCACATTAACTCGCGTGTGAATTGCGCACACAAAACTCCGTTTCCGATGCGCAACGCACAGTCAACAAACCACTCCACGGAGAAAGAAAGGGCTGCATAATTTTTGCTGCAAGGTCTTATTTATTTTGGGTTTAACTTTTTTTTATCCCATATGTTCTGTGTGTTCTCGTTCTTTGGGCTTTCTGTTTCCGAGGCTTACACTTTACGCAGTTCCCAAGGAAAATTTCATCCGGGAGCAGTTATTATCATTGTTGCTACGAAAATTGTTCCCCTTGTCCTTTTCCATCTGGAAAATTCCTACGGATAAAAATGACAACTCCCGCCAGACGCCGTTTGCTCATGGATTTCAAAAAGCTTCAAGAAGACCCACCACCGGGAATATCAGCCGCTCCGACGGAGAACAATATGATGCTCTGGAACGCCGTTATATTTGGGCAAGAGTTTTTATCATGGATTCGGAGTGATTGCGGGCGGTTGATTGATTGAAAACTATACTGACACATGGGATTAATCATACACGCCCGCGGTTGATTGGTTGAATGAAAACTATGCTGATACATGGGATTAATCATAAACGCCCGCGGTTGATTGATTGAATGAATGAAAACTATGCTGATACATGGGATTAATCATACACGCCCGCGGTTGATTGATGAATTGGACTAAAAACAGCGACCAGTATTTTGTTAGTGGTTATCTTATTATTAATACGGTTTTTGTTGTTCCATTTCAGACCTGCTGACACACCATTCGAAGATGGTACTTTTAAATTGTCCATTCAGTTCACTGAGGATTATCCGTCAAAAGCACCACTCGTACGCTTCATCTCAAAAATGTACGTGCTTTCACTTACATGCCTTAGAGATGCGTATCTATCGATTTTTCATTCTTTTAAATCTTGAAGGTTTCATCCCAATGTATACGCGGACGGGGGAATATGTTTGGATATATTACAAAATAGATGGAGTCCGACGTATGACGTTTCCGCGATCCTGACGTCAATTCAGGTGAGGTGCGATTGTTTTTCGCGGGTTTGATTCAGCCGTGATTGATTGATTAATTGATTGGGCGATCCGTTGATTGATTGAGCGATCGGTTGTTAGATTGGGCGATCGATTGATTGGGCGTTCCGTTGATTGATTGGGCGATCCGTTGTTTGTTTGGGCGATCGATTGATTGGGCGATCGATTGATTGGGCGTTCCGTTGATTGATTTGGCGATTCGTTGATTGCTCTTGTGCGCTGATAGTGGCGAGGATTAGAGTTGTCGTGTGTTGCTTCGATTCAACCGGAAGACGATTTAACATTCCAGAATTGGCTTTTCATATTTTATATTGAGTTAATATTTAAATCAACTACAATTTTCTAAAGTTGATCAAACAACTATAGTTTTGTTTCGATTAATTTAATAATTGATTTATAGAGTGCTGTAATTAAAATTGGTTGAGATAAATAGCCCTAACAAGCAGTTTTAGATGACCGGGAATAATGATGCTGGAAAGGTTTTATGTACGAAGCTTTTTTTGCGACTCTGGCCGTCGGACGGGTTGTCAATTAAGCTTGTTTTCTCGAAATGCTGAGAGGAGAATCAGTTTATTCGTTTTGCAGTCACTATTGGACGAACCGAATCCCACGAGTCCGGCCAACAGCCTGGCAGCTCAACTCTACCAAGAGAACAGAAGAGAATATGAAAAGCGGGTTTCCGCCGTTGTGGAGCAATCTTGGTCCGGCTTCGGTGAGGATGAGGAGAGTAAGGAGCCGAAAAAAGCCGAAGCATGACCTGGATGTTCACACACTCAGTCACACGTCTCTCTTCCGGCGATGCACTCTTCTCTCTCTTTTCTCTCTCCCTCTCACCCAAGAGTAAGACCAACAGACAGGAATGCGCGCACTCTTCGTTTTTTCTTCTTCTGTACATATTAATATGCGCGCCAACCAAATGGTGACTCCGGGTGACTTTGTATGTCAAGTCTAATAATACGGACGGGCCGACGGACGGACCGACGGATGGGTGGGCAAAGTTTGCTGAACTTCACCTTTGACATGTGGACGTTTTAGTTTTGCGATGATGTCATTCGAAAAAAAATACGAATACGATAAGGAGGTCCAACTTTCCTACGAGGTAAAACTCCCAGTGCGGCGCAAGTTTTGATTTGGCATAAATGCTGCGCAGTGCGCACGACACGGCAAACAGAACAAAATCCTAACGGATATCAATCAAAATAGCCACAAGGTTTCTTTTTTGTTTTCAATTTTTAACAAATTGTATTTTTAATTTTTTGTCAAAGTTGTTAACACATGTTTTTGTCCGATTTATTGATAGAGGGTGACTGCCGTAGATAGAATGTTTTATACGCTGGTATGACAAAAGGCACACGGCAATGGAAAGCATTAAGAATTGTGGGCGGGATTATAAACCCAAGAATTACGTAGCCGGTTGTTCGGTTGCCCCAATTCGGATCCTCGTATTATACGAAACTTCAGAGTTGCGAATCATTTCCTCGGGGCGACTTGGGCTGACACAGGTGATCGAGCATTCTGCTGACCAGCCAGTAGGTAGCGATTGTTCCCTTTCCGGTGTAGTAGTCGTGCCGGTAAGTCATCTCGAAGGCATTGAACTGGTCGAGCAACTTCTTGGTCACTTCACTAATTTGAATCTTTTCCGCTGGAAATGAAAAAGTAAACGTGACACCGGATTAATATGCACAACACCTTAATTTTAGGAAGGTCCTGCTTTCGGCAATGCGTGGCGTACCTTCTCCTGTTGACTCCATTTTATTAGCCATTTGGACGCTTTCCCCAAAGCTAAAAAATGGGAAATTTTTGTTGTTTCTGTAAACCGATAATAAAGGATCCAAAATGGCAAGCCTTACAGGCAGTAGCGGGGCATTTTGACACCGACGACACCCGCTGCACAATATCCTATAAAGATTTCCAAAACGTGTACTGCATTTATGATAATGTCATGGACGCATCACGTCAATATCCGAAAAAAAGCTCATGGAACATTGTGGACTAACTCTGTCTGTAATTGTGGACTAACTCTCTGTCTGTAATTGTGGACTGTCTCTGTCTGTAATTGTGGGCTAACTCTCTGTCTGTAATTGTGGACAATCTTTCAGTCTGTAATTGTGGATTATCACTTTTGTCTGTAATTGTGGACAATCTCTTTACCGGAATGCAGCCCGATGCGTAACATCAATTTTTCATCCGGTATGTGCCGGATTATAAAGTCCGCCACGCCCTCCCGAAAAGCCAAAGCTAGGCCGGCAATTTCGAATGCATGCCGATCACCGTTCCTTATAGGAACTCCACTTGCGATTACATAGGCGTCACCAATCGTTTCGACCTACACATGACAAAGGTGAATGTTTCGTTGACTTCGCGTTTCACTCCCGGTTAATTTTATATATGTTTTTTTTATTGCAGTACCTTGTAGGCGTCGAACTTGAGAGTTATACCGTCAAACAGGGTGTACCTATACGTCACAGAGCGTGGTTATGATTAGACTTTCGACACCTGGATCTACAGCGGAATAGTATTCTCAATGGATGCGTGCATCAAATGGTATATTTTGTCACGTACAAATCGTTCAAAAGATCAACCACTTGAAATGCCGTGCTCCTGGCCGATATGGTTGTGAACCTATTAACGTTACATATACGGTATAAGTGTTCGCAAGATGGAATGAAGTTCACTGGCGTCTAATTACCCAACTATGTCGCTGTAATAGATGGTCACCTGGATTCAAGGGAAATATGTCAGATCGAAAAATAACTACGTAAGGAGAGAACTCCAATCTTAGGTGGCTCTTTAATTGTCAGTTTTAGCAGCACCTTACCATTTCAAATGCCTCAGGTGGAACTTGCATGCCTCTTTTTAGTGCATCAGCAACAGCTCTGATAATCCAAACGCACCAAGCGTTAACGATGCTCTATACATGTCATATACGTTACACTGGAGGCAATCTGGCTGTATACGTACCTTGGAAGGATCTCGTAAAGCAGCTCTTCGACTTTGCGTTTCTCGTCCAGCAATGCTCTAGTCCGGTCATTCACAGTTGATTCCAAGTTAACCGCGTGATGCTCCATCCGTTTGATGACATTATCCATAACCGATCCCTTCTCCACACCGTTTTCCTTCAGCAAACGTTGAGTGTCTTTAACCGTTAATCGATCTTTAGGCTGCTCGGCCCAGCACATTTGGATCACTTTGGCGACTAATGGCGGACACTCTTCAGTTCCAATTGACGGCCGGAAGGGCGGGTTATCCAGATACCGAACTTGATCGATGATTTCGACATAGGTCCTGTCTAGAGTCGAATCGAGTGCGCTGTACGGCTCGCGACGTGTGACGATTTCACAAAGAATAATTGCCATACTAAACACATCACCTGGAAATGAACAACCGTCAATTAACTGACTGCTCCTGAAGAAGGGTTGCGCGCCGCAAGAACAGTTCAGTCCAGAAAGCCCAGCGATCCAGTGGTAGACAGACTGATAGGGACGAAAGTAGATAAGTAAAAAAATAGGTAGATAGACTAGATAGACTAGACAGACAGACAGACAGACAGACAGACAGACAGACAGACAGACAGACAGACAAACAGACAGACAAACAAAAAGACAGACTTGTCTATCGGCCGCGTGCTAACCTTTTGATGAGCCGGCTGGCGGCATAACAGTTCGTAGGAACTCTGGTGCACGCCAAAGCAGTGCTTTATAATTTATATCTTGACCGACGGCATCGACTGGGAGAAGTGAAATATTCCGTAGCTCCGGAAAGGCATAGTCTGTAATTTTGAGCGTGAAGCGGCTATCGATTACACAGTTCGAACTGTGAAGGTTTCCGTGGGATTGAAGAAAGCTGCTGTGGATGTACTCCAATCCAGAGACCAAGTCCGAGATCAGGGAAGACTTGAAACCTATTATTTAATAAATAATAGAATCATTCGGTTTGCTGACAAACTATAGATCCGGCAGTTATCGGCGCTAGATATTAGCGTTGTAACAACTTGAACTGGAACTGTTCTTGAGGATTGTCTCATGTGGTAATATTTCGGAGACCTTTCCCGGACGGGCCTGGTTCTTCGTGCTTGGCTTTAGTCTTACCCCAATCGAGTTCCATGTCTTCTTTTTCGAGAATGTCAACAAGTCCACCCTTGGCGCAATACTCCTATTAAAACAGAATCTTCTGAACACTCTCTAGTTTCATGTCTTCTCGTTACAGGGATTTCAATCAGTCCAGACGCAATAATCAATAAGTCCAGCACTGCGTTTTACCATGATGATGGCTTCGTGATTGATTTCCGGACAAAGTCCAACGATGCGATTAACATTTTCATGGTTTATCGTGTTGAGCTGCAATTTAAATGACCGTGACAAGGAAATACTACCGTAGACGACTGGTTTAACGATTTCTTTCTCTGTGATTAGTCTGCTTTCTTCCGATTCGAACAGTTTGTGACGCTTTATTTAGTGTTAATCTAAGTGCTGACCTTGCTAAGGTAGATGAGGAAGTCACGGGAAAGGTCAATCTTGCAATCCAGGCTTTTCACCATCACGTAGCGCTCATGATACCGCGCAACCGAGAGTTTGTGTGCCTCTTGAGTCTCCTATTAAAGTGTAAATATTATCATTTTTAAACACGATTTACGTTGCTCTCGTTTAAACATTTCGTACGGCCAAAACTTACGGATCCTTGAACGAGGGACATTGACTTGGTAGAATTGGCGCGGCCTTGAAATTTGACTTCGTCAAGATCAACCCTCCACCACGTATTGCGCAATGCTTGCTCCATCTTGACTTTCCTGGAGAAAAAAAAGGTCGCAGTGGACAAACTAAACTGTCTTTTATCGCCTCCTGGGTTGACGCCTATTTTCAATGGCAATTGATTGCTTATCAAAAGCCGAGCAATACAGCTCTTCTTATTGCTTACCTGTAAATTAGGAAGCCAATCACAAGGAAAAGCAGGACAAGCCCGGCCACCACACCCACCGCCGTGTCGAGAACTTTTCCCGATTCTAGAGTTGACATCACAGACACGGTAACGTATGTATGTACGATACGGTCCGGTATGTACGGTAACATTCGGCAGTTTCATCGAAAAGATAGCTCACCGTTCCGCATGAGGCAAACCAGCCGGTCACCTTTGTAGCCACATTCCGGTTCATTTGGGGGAGATCCCATACGACCCTCACCCCAGTCGATAGTTCGCACGACCTCCAACGGCTCGCCATGTCCAGCGTATGTAAACACGACCTTCAAAATGATGGTGGGAAAACTGTCACACGAGTCAAAATGCGTAACTGACGATACTTCTACTATGGTCGATTCTCTGGTACCTTAAAGTCTCCCGTCCCGGGAGCCATATCTAAGACGGCATATCCGCAATCGCGGTCACCGTTTGCGTCAATTCTAATGGACCCGTTGATGCCGTCCAACTGGCGAGCCCACATGCGCCTCGTCACAATGAGCCCATCCCGAGGGTCCTCCAAGAATCTTAACGTCTCATTTAACGCGGTCGCCCATAATATGATGCCGTCATATAATTCGATAACAGCAGGCGAAATCTGTAGTTAAATATATTTGACCTTTCTCAATAGGGATAAGCTCAGGGTCAATAACTGGACTGGAGGAGAAGGTGAACGTACGTCTTCGTCATAATCGAAGTTGTATCCGAAACGATTCCAGTCGAGGCTCTTTGCTTTCCTCACTAGGTTTTGGTACGCGACCTCCGTGTCGGTGCTTTCGCCTGCACCTCTGTTTCTGGTCCTTCCTTCTCTTAGAATGAACAGCGTTCGAAATGCTTGGTGAGCATCCTGAAATGTCATGTCCCACCATGTAAGTAAGGTTTGTAAGTGGCGTTTTGTCAACATCCACCCCGAGAATGGGCGTGGCGAAATTCGCACCTGATCCCGTGAGTCACCGACACGCCACGAATACGATCCCCAATACTTTTCCTTGTACCACTCGCAGGTGACGAAGACCTACGGTACGCAGAGAATTCAGCTGAATAGACAGTTTCAACTGTCATCATTCAGGGCAAAGTCACTTACGAATTCACCATTGGTCATTCCGAGGTCGAATGCTTGTAGCTGCAATCGAAGGAGCGGCTGACGGTTAGAGGCATGAGACTAAGCATAAAGAAACTACCCTGCTTAAAGCCCATTGCACATTCTGGCATGCTAGGGTGCTACAGATTGGCCTCCGCTGACTCTACAGATGTATGTTCTGTATGTTCTGTATGTTCAGATGTATGTTCTGTATGTTCGATATAAGTTGTAATCATTCACATATAGTTAGTTAAATTATTTCTTGATTTGAGGAATATCCCTTAGCAAATAACTTGATCCAAGCCAAGCCAATAACTTGATCCAAGCGAGCGGATACCATCCCACGTGATGGCACCCGCTCGCACAATTGATAACTCACTTGGCTTTCCGATAAAACATTTGTTGCAAGTTAGCGCGAACTTACCATAATTTGTCGGACCATCGATCCCTTGGCAAGAACAAAAATCACTAGAAAATTAATCACATTGAGTGGAGTGGTCACGAGTGCAGTATGGACCGAAGGGCGACGCAAAAACCCTCGAGAATCGTATCAGTAAACAATTCGCCGTAGACTGTGCACGTATAAGGTCTTCAAATCAATACATTTGTTCCGCAATAACATCTACCCGCTGTTGAGTTCATCTAGTTCAAAAGGGTGTCCATTGGGAAAATTTCGCTCAATATCGTCTGGGCTCACCGCAATCAACCGAGTTGTTATTGCGGACCCGCTCACAACCGAGTTGTTATTGCGGACCCGCCCACAACCGAGTTGCTTTTACGGACCCGCCCACAACCGAGTTGCTTTTACGGACCCGCCCACGTGATCGCCTACATATTACAAAAATAACGAGGATCCCACGCGAGACTAACCTCGTGAGTTATTGGCTGCCTGGTAGAGGTGTGTCGTAAAATCGGTAACGTTCCGATACGGCAGATCAAGAGGGAACATTCTCTGACCCTGGCGGTAGTAGAAGGCACGGTAGAACATGGATCCCACCACACTGAAGAAACTGAAGAGGTCATCGTATATAATGGCCACGTTGGTGTAGTTGTACGTGTCCAGGAATTGCAAGGCAAAACGGGACAGTGTCTTCATGGTCGGCCCGGTGCGGGTGAGGGTGCGAAAGATGGTTTTATCATCGAGGGTTAGGCTGAACCCTTGCGAGGTCACCATTGGGATTTTACTGTCTGGAAGATGAAGGAAATACTAATAAGACGTGAGTCTCAGACACCGATAACCAGTCATAGTCATGTGCAAGCATCGGTATGGTCTTAAATTACAGAGTCACTTGTAGGAAGGTAACACAGTGAACAGAAACAGTCACCACGCACTGGGCGTCCACTTTGATGCCTGCATTCTAGACGCTATTTGTTAACACATGTCGTTGCGAGCTTACCCGCTGCGATTCTTCCGGTGCTTTCTAACGCCTCTGTAACGGGAAGCAGAAATCGGCGTCAACAACCAACGCGTGTCAAGGAGCACGCACTTTACACACAGAAGCACAGCTGGAGTGCTACATCGCATTGCAAAGCCCCGCTTGATCAAGGAAGATCAACAACCTCTGCATGCATGGCACTATAAAGGTACACGAGTGATCTCTGGGATCTCTGGGATCTCTGGATCCCTGGGATTTGTCCTCATTTACGAACACAGTCACATATTCTGCCGAGTAATTGAAAAAATACGTCAAGGTGAGAGTGCGTATCTGACAGTTGTGAGTATAAATAAAATGACCACTAGTGCAGCAAAAGATTCCACTGATCGAACATGCAATAGAAGTTACTTTAATATTAATTTTAACGGTAGATTTGAAGTCCTACGTGGCAGACCGATTGACCCATACACTTAAAACTGATGACTGCCGAGAAAAATATTATTTGCTCAGAGGAGACTTACTGGTGCATCCGGGACCCACCACGAGTCCCACGGGAGGGTAGCCCCGCGTCTTAACGTCACCGAATGCAAATTTAGACATCAGGTAGGCCGCATGATTTTCGTCCTGCAAACACCACAATATTTATTATGATACTGGCATTCGAATATGGCTGGAACCACTCAGTCAAATTCCCTAGCGTTTGATATAGCGTGTTTCCTGAATCACAAAGCAAGCGATCTCATGTGGCACATGCCAGCGGAGACCGGAAGTTAGCAGTCATGGGATCGGCTTAAGGGACGTTAAAAGTAGATCTAATCCCTTTGTAAAGGATTTCAGTTTAAGACCATCCAAAAGGGGTCTCCAAAAGGGAACAGTCAACTCTCTCTAATATCCTTACCTGATAACAGTCTGAGAAGTCGGACTTGGAGACCATGTGATAAAATACATTTACGTCCGGTAAAATCTCAGTCCGCACTGCCTGAACCGCAAGCTCAATGATCCCGCCAGATTTCCGCAAATCAATCGGCAAGACTCCACCTGTCAACAAATGGAAGCCGTGGAATACAAAGCTCTGTAAAGAAACGCCACTGAATGCTGTGACAAAAAACGACAAAGGCAAAGAAATATTAACACACAAAATATCGCTAATCCAGCTAGAATAACAACACAACAGGGACGACAGGGATGTTCGTGCTCCATTCAATGCTCCCATATAGGTCTTTGCTCTACTGTACCCTAAGCACATGTCTAAGGTTCTGGTTGCAACGATCTCACTTACCGAACGTCGCTACAACCAAGATTGTGACGTTGAAAACCGCGTTGCTCCGGTTCACCAAATGGTACTCCGGCATGATATCGGTCGTCGGGATGGGAAAGGGACCTAACGACATCATGTTTCCTCCTGATTTATTAAGCCTACGAGCAACACAAAAGATGCAAACCGACTGGCAACGTCTGGACCAAACCAACCTAAGCAACACACTATCGCATCAATTCATACGATTGCAAGAACAAACTTTCATTAAAATCCCGGCTTGTTCGAAGCCGATTATATACAGAGAACATATTCAAGGACAGGATCGGCATGCCCGGTTAATCCCTGCCTGCGTGCAGTGTATACGTACGGCTCATACGGTGGGTGTATCGAGTCGCTTTTGATTATTGGTCACAAGGTCGGTTCGGTTATTTGCTGTCTGTGTGCCACGATAAAGTTGCATGCATTACATGCGTAGGTTACCCGAGGAATGGGGATACCGTGGCTGCATCGTGGAACGCGTAATTAGGGAGGTCGAGGGGCGTGCTCAGATATGAAGTCACCATCCTCTCGGAGTGTGTGGCGAGACCGGTCCTCCACCGATTAAGTGAGACCCAGCACACTAAAACAGCAGCAGCAACTTCACCGGTGAGCGCATTTCTGATGCCTCGCGTGGTAATGTCGGCAGGAGGAAAACATCTGAAGGTCTCGAGAGGAGAATCAAGTCAACGCTGCCCAGCCGTCCGCGCGAGCTCGAAGTTCGGCACAGATTTCGTAAAATGGTGAAAGATCCGTTGATCCTTAAATGAGAGGCCAAGCGTTGGCTTGTTCAATACATAAGTAAGTAAGTAGGTACGTTAGTAGGTACCAGTACCAGACATATTCAGAAAACGTAAGAACGGCGACTCCGGCGGGTCCGTGGAGCTGCAGGGAATAAAAGAAACTGACGTCATCTTAATAAGTCATCCCGGAAAGGTGAGGCTGGATGTTTGTCCGCTGAAGTACCATCGATCAGCTTTTCCTCCGCATATGAAAAACAAATAAATGATAAGTACGAGGGGATGATGTTATCAAACAAACTAACAAATG
>LRSR01003219.1:0-17795 GCA_001579985.1 Hypsibius dujardini
GCATCACCAGACACGGGTCCAGACACCGCTGCCTGCACCCGCGGCTTCTTCCGTTTTACGCCAGTGGTATCTCTAGACTGGCGAAAGATTAGCTTCTCCGAACCGAGGTCGGCCGCCATCTCCTCCGGCAAGAAGGAATCGCGAATGGCTGCTTTGCCATAGGAGGGAGAGTACGGTAAGTAACGTTGCTGTTTCTTTTTGGCCAGGCGGGATGAGGCCGGTCTCCCGGAGGCTGGTCGCTGAACTCGCTTGTGGAACTCCCCTAGTTCTGGGTCCAAGCTGGCTTGCCTTGAGTGACGTACCAAACTGTCTAGAAATACAATTTTCCGACATGAACTAGGACAGGAAAGCAACAGACAACAGCGATGTGAACAGGCTGGCTGACGGAAAGATAGACATACAGACAGGTAAACAGGTAGACAAACAGACAGGCATACAATCATATATGCAAACAGACAGAAAGATAGAAAGGCAGGCAGGCAGCCGGCAGACAGCAAACAGACATATTTTACGAAGACCGATGGACAGACAAGCGCATAAATAGTCAGGCAGACAGACATATATATTGATCGACAAACAAACAGACAGGAGGACAGACAAACAAACAGACAGACAGACAGACAGACAGACAGACATTTGATACCTTCGCCAAACTGCACAATTTGCATTCTGCTGAGTGTCTCATTCCGCAGTTCACCATGAAAATCATCCTTCAGTTCCCCGTAGAGATTGTCAGTCCGTCCGATGGGCGATTCCCGCTCCAACTCTGACGGCGCGAATTCTGCTAGCGAGTCCCCCGAAGCTTTCCTTCCCTCTTCAATGCATCGGATATCACCGCAGGCCAGCATCAATATCAACACACCAAACTGAAACAAAAACATTTCTGCGGCGCAACAGAAACGACACTAGTTGAAGAAGCACTCACTAACCGTAAGAATAATTTCTCAAATGAATGCTGTCCTCCAACCGGCAAGGCACTCGTCCGTTTTTCGGACTCCGTTGGAGGTGTTGCATAATTTCAACCCAGGAAAAAAAAGGATTCCACTTCCGGACATGGAGGCATAACACCATCCTGCTGACCCACTGCACCAGTAAACAGTTACGCAATACTCATGGGAAGGGTTAGTTAGATCATTAGATCGTGATCACGATGACAGAAAAGTTTTTTTGAACGATTATGCATAGTGGAGGAAGGAGCGCTCGACATACGACACTACTGCTTGCATGTATAATTCCAAGCCCGCTTGTCTGTCTTTCTGCCTGCCTGTCTATCTGTCTGTCTGTCTGCCTGTCTATCTGTCTGTCTGTCTGTCTGTCTACCAGTCTGTCTATCTGCTGTCTGCTATCTGTGCAGCTATGTATCTGTCTGTCTGCTTGTATGTCTGCCATATCTGGCTGTGTAAGCTTGCCTGTCGATATTTTTATTCTTTTCGAAATGTTCGTATGTCTGCGTGCCACTCCGTCGTATTATTCTTGTTTCCAGATAATGATGAGCACTTGGTTGAATCGCTTGGCCATTCAGACGCTAATTTGGACACCATTGTCTCAGAAACTAATATAATTGTAAACTTTCTGGCTCCAAGAGAAAAGAGAATCCCCTATATACTGTTTGTGCCAGGCCGCCTTAAAATGAACCAACACACCACACCCTATCACAATCCTTCACACATATATATGTACACAAGACAACTCAGACCAAAGTGTCAAAAAAGGTTAATCAGCTATCCGGTCGCCGTGAATATCGTACTGTGCTTTTACTGCTTCTCTTTCCGATGGTGGAGGAAGGAATGGAAAGAGTTGTCGCTGACGCCGATCACGATACACTCGGGCCTGTCAAATAAGAATAACAATCGCAAACATTAGTCAATCAATCAATCAATCAACGAACAGCTTATATCCACGCCATCTAAATAACGTCTTTCAATTTAAATGAAAACTATTAGTAAATAATAATCAAATACAGCTAGTTTCATCGCAAATTTTAATAGAATAAAAACAATGTTAAAAGAAAAAACTAAATGGGAAGCAATTGAATAATAACATTTACAATAAATATCCTAATTTGTAAGTAAGTTTGTGGAATTTAAACTAAAAACTTTTTATGGATAAAATTTGTATTTTGTTATTTTATAAAAACATAAATCACATTCTAGCTAAAATAAATTTCCCAGTTTCGTCAATTTCATACTTCTAAATACATATTATTATTACTAGTATTTAAACAAAACTACAACCGATCAACCAATCAATCCATCAATCAAGTCATCACCCGACCAACTTACAGAGAATAGCAATAATTAAATTAGCTTCTTAATCTTACCCAGAAAGTCTTGCAGAGATTGTAATTCTCATGGTATGCCGTGCATTCGTCACCATCGTAGTTGTTTTGCGCCAGGCACTTGAAAGTCAAATTTGCCTCCTGCGAATGAGGAAAAAGGAATGAGGAATGAGGAAATAATAATCATTTCCAGAGTCAAACATAATAAGGCAATCAACAAATCAATCTAACGTAACAAACTGTAAATGTCAAGTAAATTCTTTACTCAAAGCCAGAAGTACGATATCATCACACTGTTCGTAGAATAAAGCAATAGCAGAACAATAGAAACGATAAAGAGAATGTCAAAAACATTTAGTTTGGCTCACGTGGAGGCAGGGATTATGAACGGCGAGGTCGGCTTTGGTTTTGGTGGATCGTTGAGTCGGCTCGGAGACGTCCACCGCAACTGCTCCACTCCCTTTCTGCTGCGACATTCGCAAATTCGACACTGGATAGCGAATTAAAATTGAATTCCGCTCAGCTAAAGTGCGTGGGATGACGACGAACCGTTAAAACCACTACAAACGGGAGTTTCTAAAATGGACAATAAACCTGCAGGAGCGTTGTTCGTTTTATGTTAATGCGCTCCCCGTCGATTGATGAATTGAAAAGAAAACACGACTAATCAAGAAGCACCAATCGATCAAGTGAGTGAACGGGAGGACCAGCTGCGTTCAATCAATCGAGCAAGAAGCGTGACATTGCGATCATTCCATTTCCATTCCATTCGAGCAAGAAGCGTCACATTGCGATCATTCCAATTCCATTCCATTCTATTTCCGCCGTATTTCTCAACATCCTCCGTTCAGGTATGCATTTCTTCACGCCTGTCAAGGATTCTAACTGAACGTATTTTTCGGCATAATAATTGATATTTTTTTAGCTCTATGCTCCTTATTTGTCACTTACTGCGCGTTCTAATCTCCTTTTAGTCGCCAGGGTCGCCGCGCTTTTCATTCTTTTCATTCTGCGATTGTTTCCCAAAAACGACTACGAAACATTACCGCGACACGGTCGCTCTCATTTACGAATGAGGGTATATAGATCCGGCCTGCATCGAAGTGGAAACTTGCAAAAGTCCGCCAGAGCCAATCATTTGATTGATTGATGTTTTGATTGGCGTGGGCAATTTCCGTCAATCAATATATTGATCAATCTTTCAATCAATAATCTGACCGTGTGCTGGCATGGTTTTACGTCCCTTCCCTTTGGTGGTAGGTACGGCGACGTTTGATTGCCTAGTGTGACGGGAGGGGCTAAATGTTACTTCGCGAATACGGTCTCGTGTGAGATGTCGGCTGAACGGAGCGGCGAACCACGAGAATGAAACGACTACACGTCGAACCGGAAGTGTGACGTCATCGTTGCCGTACTTTCACTCGATTTCCAGTTCTCCGACGGGATGGACAATTTCCTTTCATGGTGACGATCCTGGTCGGTTTGGCAGAGTGTAGTGGACGAACTCGTACGTCTATAATTGGAATAAGAGTAAATTAAGTCGTGTTGCATTTACATTAATGCCATATAATGAAAGAAAAAAGTACCTAGACATTATAGACGTGGAGTATGGCATCCTCCGTCTTCTCAGCTCTTCCTGTAGGAGTTGTAGAAGTAGAACAAAAATGAGAAAAAAAATGCCTGCAACACCCGGTGTTCCCAAGCGGTCACCCATCTAAGTACTAACCGGGCCCGACGCAGCTTATCTTCCGAGATCGAACGGGATCGGGAGCATTCTACGTGGTATGGTCGCAGGCGAGAGTTCACTTTTAATTTGACCTCCGGTGAAGGTTGTACATAAACCTGTATATATACTTTATGCATTATATATGCTTTTGCGACTAATGTTGCCACACCCCACATTAAAGAAATAATATAAACTCCAGTTTCTTTCTGCATTTCTGCATCTATGGGCTAAAAAATGTGTGCTCATAGGTAAGTCCTAAAACTCCTCGCAGCCTTGCTGTGTAATATTTTGTGGACTCCGGTGGAAATAGTCCGTGGCCCAGCGCAGTACGGAGTATTATAATTTATTCGCGTGAAACTCCAACAACCGCTCTTCGCCATGCTTCTTCTTAAAAATAATGTGAAGCAGCCATTGTTAAGGCCTGATTAGGTACCTTCAGCCACAAACTCAACTCGATCCCATTGTTGGTTTTTATGAAGACTCCAATCTTGATAAATCCTCAGATATGCATAAATCTTGGTATCTCGATTTCCGCGTTTGATTTAGTTTGTCTTTTCGCACGTTTTAATTTCAACCTAATTTAATTTGTGTGACAGCCCAACACCTTAGGAGCATACTAATACCAAACTGGTTGCGAGCATGCAGCATACCGAGAAGCTATACACCGCGAAGCGAGGAGCACTTTTCAAAAAGCAATTTGAATGACAAAATCTTGCCGAGTTTCCATCAGATTATCGGGCACTGTATCTCTCGGAAAGGCACCCGTCTCATCAAACGTTTTTTCGCTGCGTTATTGTAAGGGGCTATCCAAAACATGTTCTGCTTTTCCGGAAGGAATTATTTTTTGTGTAGCAAGTGAGGGTGTGACCTGGGTCATCATTGAGATCGGGTCTGCCATTGATGTTTGTCTGGAATTTTTCTGGATGTGAATTTAATTATTTTTTTGGCCTGTAATGGATACTCACATGAACAGGCGTTGTAACGAAGAAAACTTCGAGGCAGTGGGATGAGTAGTGACCGAGACATGACGGTTCTAAGTTTTAGCTCGAAAGCATTCCCGAAAGAATTCCCGGTATAATTGCTGTTCACTCCCATGCCGTTTACGATCCAGCCAAACCCCAGTTGAATGAGCGACTCGGTGGTACCACATCCCAGCGTGTGCACTTCATTAAAAGATCACCTCATCATTCATATTTACATGAACCAGCCAACAGCCACGGAAATCAAGCAGTCATCGATAAACGCAAAACCAAATGCGTATGCTTCAACAATGAAACATTACATAGCAACTGTCAAACAGGAGGGAAAAAAACAGCAGCCATCGCTAGAATCCAAAACAAAAACTTATATATCGCTCGGAGAAATGGGGAAAAAGGAAATAAGGTGGAGGAATCGCACGCTTCAGAAAGCGCGACCACGCTTTGCCTTGTGACGTGGATTGGTGTTGCTGTTGTTGTTGTCGGAGTTGCGGCGGTTGGAGCGCGGCTTCAACACCGACTCCTCCGGCTCCAGCGGGGCACTTTCTCGCTTCTTCGGCACGCCCATCGGTAGGATGGCGTGCACGTCTTCCTCTGTCAGCACATCCGGGAGTTCGATCAGTCGCTTCAGGAGGAATGGGATAAAGTCATCCGAGTCTACTTCCCGGTCCTCCGCTTCGATCTGAAAAAATACAGACAACACCCATGAGAAATTGAAGATCGGCGCAGAAAAAACTGACGAATAGAAGGCATACCGCAATTTGAGTCTTTTTGGCGTTTGCCTCGACAATCTTTCCGTACAACGTGACGCGCTCCTCTTCCAGCACCTTGATTGTCTCTACTGAGTTCTGAAATCAATGAATATATGTAACTATGAGGATTTATATCAAGAACTATCAATCTGTAACAGAGGTTCTGTCTGTCTGTCTGTCTGTCTGTCTGTCTGTCTGTCTGTCTGTCTATCTGTCTGTCTGTCTATCTGTCTGTCTGTCTGTCTGTCTGTCTGTCTGTCTATCTGTCTATTTGCCTGCCTATCTGTCTGCCTGACTGACTGACTATTTATCTGCTTGTCTGTCTATCGATCTTTATGAAACACTACGCACCAGGACTTTCTGCAAATTTACACCCTCCCGCCGAAGTTGCCGCACCGTAGCCTCCAGTTGTGCCAGTCTTTTACCGAGGTTCTGTTCATCAACCGGCACCCATTGTCCCTCCTTGCCCTTCGACAGTTTGAGCTTCGGGCCAGGAAAAGGGGAGACAGTGACGCTGCTAGCCATGCCTGTTGCGACAGAAAGGACGGGGATAGCAGTCTGACGCCGTCGAGTCCGTGGGCCGGACCGGTGAGTATCGGCTCCTGTAGGCGAAGCATTGCATGTTACAGCCGAGTACTTTTACAAATGACACGACCAGCCAGACAGATAAACAAACAGACATAAAAAACAGAAAAGACCTACAGGCACACAAACAAACAGCACTAAAGAGATCATACTGGGCATATAGACAGATAGACACAGATCGGTTGACTGACAGACAAACAATGCGGTAGATAGACAGTACGATAGACAGACATAACGAAATATAGACAAAGGGGTAGGAGGTGGGACATCAATCAATCACTCGTTCAGGCACAGAGACAATACCTGCCGGCATCTCCATTATCACACTTGGTTCTCGCCGGCTGGGAGGTGTGGTGCCGATTTCTGAGGAATGCACAGAATGAGATGTCTTTTGCCGCTTGGTGATAGGCAATGTTTTCCGCGATCTTATTCCCAGAGTTTTGACAAACTCCTCTAGGACTTCTGTTTTGGCCTCGGTCGGTAGAGCTTGCCCTTGCGGCCAAGCTGCTGATTTGGCAGGATATTGAACATCACTGGCACTCAAACTAGATGTTCGACTTCGAAGACTGTAACCGGGAGCGTATTCTGTAAAAGGAAAAAAAATCAGAACAATTGTTCTGATAAACTAAACTACGACTTACTTTCAGCCAACTAGTACATGTTTGTCGAGGTTCCGCCTAGGTTTCGCCATCAGTAATTTACCAGCCTATATTTTGCTTGCTTGCCTGCGTGTCCAATTGTCCACCCCCTAACTGTCTGTCTGTCTGTCTGTCTGTCTGTCTGTCCTGTCTGTATCTGTCCTGTCTAGCAGAAATACCTTCCGGTTCTTCCCCCTTGACGCGAGCCAGAGGAATATCATCATCCCCTATTAGATCCAGAGAAGCATATGATTGCCCGGGCAACGCCGGACTGGAACACCGAGCGGCATCCTCTGTAAACGAAGTTGTGAGTCCGGTCCCCGTTTCCCTCTTGAAAGCCGCTAGTTTTTCCTCCGCTTCCAGAAGATCTGCCTTATTCTTGGTCACCGCTTTGTGAAAGAAGTCTAAGATCATGTCTGAGTGGGAGAGCAAGTCTTCCGGCTGTTGCGGTAGATGGATTGGCACTTCCTCCGGCCTGGCTGACAGCGGTACACGTGCCTGGACCAATAATGACAAGTGACTTTTGATCTCAAGAGAATCAAACACTTTGGAACGTATTTTAAGCAAATTATCAATTTATTTAATGGACAAGCGTTATTTAAAATGGTATCTAAAATTACCTGGAATGTTTCCAAAAAGGAGGGGAACTCGTCGGGATATTCTAGGGCGCTTGCACCGAGATCTGCCTTCATGTCTATCAAGGATTGGAAGGCGTCCGACAGTTTGGTCTGCACGGCAGCCATCTCTCGAATAGCGATAGCACGTTGGGAGGCTTTGACAATGAGGACATTGTTCAGCACGGTCGGAGTGGCTTCCTTCATCCGCTGCCGCACGACAGTACGACATTTTTCAGTCCAGTCTTCACCGGGAGAGACACTGCCTGAAACGGAACTGACATGAACCGAAAGAAAAAAAAAACATAAACAAAAGATGAAGGGAGAGCAATAGATAGACGGACAGACAAGCAGACAGACAGTAAGACAAGTAGACAGACAGACCAACCGACAGATAAAGAGACAGACAGACAGATAGACAGGCAGACAATCAAACAGGAAAATGAAATAAGAGTCCGAACAGTCAGGCAGAAGGAGGGTGAAGGGGGGGATAGACAAGCATCTGGAGTTGATAAGTTTCACTAACCATGTGAGATAGGGTACTCTTTGAGCCCGTCTAATTCGAAAAGCACATTGTCAATCACCAGGTATGTGACATAATGAAAGGCGTCCACAGTTGATGCGTTCCAAACGTAGCCGGCGCTGGGCCGACTGGATGACGTCAGTTTAGCGTTCACACAGGCCGAGTAGTTGGACGCAGCCCTAAATAAAGAATAAAGAAGAAAAAGAGTCAATTCAATCAAATTTGACCTGATAGGTATTGAGAAGGAGGTAGACACACGATGCGCGGCGATTGTGGAAGACCGCCATATCTGCACTATTCCCCACAGCCAGACCCTTGGCCTGCAAGGCAAATCAGGCAGTTAAAAGGCAATTCTGGTAGAAAAGAACGCGATTCCGTTGGTAGATATGACATATGTGACAAGACTAACCTCGGGATTCATATTGGCTGTGAATTCTTTGAATGCCGTTAGTCGTTCGCCAAGCGGAAGATTGGGACTGTTGAGGAGGATCGCCAAGGCAGCGTACGTGGCGCAGGCATTGTCCACTTTCTAATATTATATATCCTCAATTTTAGGTCTCATAAACAACAAATTACGATTAAATTTTAGCAATTTTTATATCATTTTAATTTAATTCCGTTGGCTAATGCACAGAGTATTTCTAAATAACGGAACACTTATTACAGTTTTGAAAAAAGACTTAAAAACCCTTTTTCGTTAATTGAACGGAAGATTAAAATAATTTAAAATTCTATTTTAAAACAAATTCTATTTTAATGAAACGAAAAATTAAGGGACATTTGTGAAGACAAACGAGTGCGCTTCACTCATTTCCAACGGCATTTTAGATAGATAAAAATAATTTAAGGATTATTAATTGTAAGCTGCACAAATAGATGAATCAACTGAGAGCGAGCTCAGTGTTATTTAAATATATTTTAAATACATTTCAAATGGCTAAAACAGCGTCGTCCGATTTTAAATAAAACATTATTAGGATTTCTACTTTAAATATTAGAATTTTTTTAATGCAAACACGTCATTTAAAGGACACTCAGTGAGCTGCAGTATGTTAAATACTAGTAAATACTACAACCAATCAATGAAATCAATGAAATCAATGAATCAAGCGATTGGAGTCATTCTGACTAACCTGATGCGGGAAAAACATGCCGTTAACGATGGCCTCGTCACGGACGAACTTTTGCTGCAAATCTTTGTCGTAACGCCGCTGATTCCTATCGTTATTGACCTTGTAGAGGAAGATGATGCCAAAGATGTCCTCGTCCGCGTGGCTTCGGAAGGGAGCTTCCATGGTGTAGCAGTCCGTCACGTCCACCTTATCCGGACCAACTGCAAGGGACACGATCTATGGTAATGACAAGATATTAAAACTAATAACATTTGCCTCCCTGCAAGTTGGAAAGACTGAAAAAAGCATTTGAAACTCGCTCATCGTAGCAATCAACCAGCAGAGTCAGTCATCGTAATAAATAATAATCAATCAATCAATGTCTCAATCAGCCGGCAGAGTCAGTCATCGTAATAAGTGATAATAAGTAATAATCAATCAATCAATCAACGTCTCAATCAGCCGGCAGAGTCAGGCATCGTAATGAGTGATAATCAACCAATCAATTAACGACTCTTGCTGTCAAATAGTCCAACAGGAATATTCAGCTCAATATATAGAAATAATAATCTCCCAGGGAAGAAACGGAAAGGAAGCTGGTCTTACGGAGATCTCCGATGAGTAGCTCGAATAATCCCGGGTCTGATTCGAGTTCGAAGAAGGATTCGTTGATGTCGAGGAGAGTTTTGGAAATTTGCTGGCCGTATTTGGCTTTGTGATGCTCCAACATCTGCTCCGGTGAAAGGGGATGCTTTTTTCCAGCCATTTTATTGCTGGCGGTCAGGCCGGGAGAATACCAACGAGCGGCTTAATTTCAAGATGACCAGAGAAGCAAGCGCTTTGAGACAAACAAAAACCTCAACTTCGACTGAACCCCTGACCTGAAAAGCCCCGCCCACCCCTGGCAAAATGAGGGCGTGGCCTACCCTCTATAATCCAGCTCACCAGACAAATTCAGCATCTTCCAAACGATTCCGGCCTGGAAACTTGAAAATCCTTTTCATTCTGCCTGAATGGATATTTTTAAAGAAGGAAAGATCCGCACAAACACAAAGGAACAGAAAGAGAAACTGGGCAGATAAGGATGCAGACACATACGCGGGTACAGACGCAGACGCAAAACACCTACACCGACGTTGACACAGACACCGAAAAAAACACAAACAATACAGACACAGAAACAGACACAGACACATACAAAGAAACAGACACGGACACAGACACAAACAAAGACAAAGACACAGACACAAACACAAAAACAGACATAGACACAGACATCGACATAGACACCGACATAGACACAGACACAGACGGAACATATACAGGGATACCTGTACGCCATACTTTACTGTGCCTGTCTGTCGATCTCTGTTTTGCGAATGTGTCCTTAGAGGGCTCCCCAACATGAACGGACCACACTGCCACAACATCACGTCGACCTGACCTCCACGACATCCGCTAGACCCCCCCCCCTCAGCGGCGAGATTCATGAAGAGTTAACGTGACCCGCCAACTTCTACGCGCAGAGTTTTTACCGCGAACATGACTCACAGTCATGGCATTTGTCTGCCTCTGTCTCTCCGCTCGCTCCATTCAGCCAAAATAGTTTCATGTTTCCCATAAACATCAACCGCGCGCGTTCCTCCTAAAGTATACACACACATACATTCAGATATATATGCGCAGCAAAAGCGGCAGACACGATGCGTAGGTTCCCCCTAAATCCTCATTACACATCGTGTCTTCTTTCGATCGAGGCCTCGCCTCTCCATCCCGCCACACACACACCAGACGACGGACGGACCACATGGATCGACGGAGAGCAATCTCCCAAACGTAATCAGGAAGGCTCTTTCCGCCGGCACGTCATTTGCCTGGAACAGTCACCCATCCTCACTCTTTCTTTTTCTGCTTCCGTCTGAAAGCGAGTCGAAGGCGAGCGAGAGAGACAGGCAGAAGATCTCATGGAATTCGTGCCTTCTAAACTTAAACTTTAACTAGAGTACCGCGAGCGGAAGAGAGACAGAAGCAGCGACACTGTTGCAGTCGTTCGTGACGGAGAGTTCTTCCAACGCTGAGATAAAGCAGTGAGAGAGAGAATAGAGTAGTGGAAGCTGAAAGAACGCACGAGGGACGGTTTACCACTGTGTGTGTGATAAGAAGGGCTGTAGGTTCCGTCTGTCGCGGCTCTCAGTGTTTGGGGTGGCGTGGTACGTGTCTGTGTGGTGTCTGTGCCTTGTCAGCAGCTTTCAGGGAGGACGAAGAACCCTTTCTTTAATCCTCAAGGTGTATTAGGTGTTAGCTCTAAGACATCTACCGTCACTCTGATTGTCCACTATGGCGCATCATATGCCGCAGGGATGCTTCAAACTGACCGTGCGCATGCAGCGCGACCACCCCAGCATCCCGTGGGGCTTCCGGATGCAAGGTTCGTGTGTGTGAGACAACTTTAAAATCATCCTTTCGTAGAGAAACTTCTAAAATATTATCATCGGGTTATTTCATTTCTCATCTCATTATCAGACATGTTTTGGCATGATTAGTTAATTTTACAAGTCGCGCTGTCGCTTATCAATTTCTCTGATATTTTTCAGGCGGTGCGGACTTCAGTAACGTGCCTCTTTCGGTTCAGTCTGTAAGTCGGCCTCTTTCGAAGGATTACGGTTCGCGTAAAACATTTTAATAAATAAGCTGTCCAGTTAGTAGCTTCATTATTCTTTAATATATATAATAAAACATAATAACAATAACAAATATACTTAAAAATCATGGACGGAGGAAAACAAATATATCCTCTTAGTAACATGTTCTTTCATTTTTTGTGTATGTATATATTGAAAGGTTAAGTTTAACCATAAAAACAATAATTTATTTTACATACTTTCTGGATTTTTTTCTTGGTCGAACAATTTGAGCTGTCCTAGTTAATATTATTGTGATGTTGTTATGTTTATTTGTTTTACTATTTCTGTAAGACGAAAAAATCAAGATTATTATTTACGATTCATCAAAAATCTTATTCAGGTGACCCCAGGATCATTAGCGGATGAGGTAAGGCGTGATTTTTACTAATCTCCGTGCGGACATTCTGTACGGAGGATGGGTGGATTTTGCCTGAATGACTATGTTCATAGTAATCTCTTATTTTCATTTACTTTTATAGGGCTGATAAGGCTATTATTATACGACACGCTTGTTTTATGTTCAGGTGGGATTACAACCCGGTGACGTCATCACCGCTGTTGGCGACCCTCCCAACCCAGGTACCCAAAATAGCCGGGATATTCTGCCACTTTGACCTCCTTTTCGAAGTGCGCATACTCAGATCGGTTCGTCACGCTGCGTGAACGTCTGCGTGCCGAATGGATATGTCGCCCCATTTGATGATGCGTCAAAGACATGCTCTTGGTAATTATTTAACGTTGCAGTAATGGGGAATGCCCCTGTTTTTTGCAGCAATAAACTGGACCCACCCGGAAGCTCAGCAAGTCATTCGACAATGTATCGAATACCTGGTCCTCACCATCCAGCGGTACTGAATCCCTAGAAATTTGTGTCTGTATCTGTTGTGTCTGTGTCTGTGTTTGTGTCTGTGTCTGTGTTTGTGCCTGTATCTGTGTTTGTGTCTTTGTATGTGTCTGTGCCTGCGCTTGGATCTTGATGCTTATGTGCTGTAGTTATGTTTATGTCTGACAGCAATATCCTCTGAAAAACTTATAAAAATACAGGGGAGGAACGAGGATGTGGGAGATTGGACGATCGGCAGGAGCAGATCTCCCACAGGCTCAACCGGCACCCTTGAACCAGCGAAACCAGGCCGCCTCGGCGATTTCATCCGCCTTGCCATTCGACAGCAAGTACATGGGCGGATCGGCCCCATCCTACGGGAGTAACACCAACTATAGTCAGCCGCAAGACTCATTTGTCCAGCATTCACTGGCTGCCAACAAACAGGATTTTAATTATGCTGGAACTAGCCATAACCGCAGTGCGCAGCCTTTCAATGGCGCAGGGCGTGGAGTAGGACATGCGGGATCGCCGCCGATCACTCATAATCCGTACAACTCACCCATGGGATTATATTCACAGGACAACGCGAGTGACGCTTTTAACAAGCAATCAACGGCACTTCTTGGTGGCCTCAACCGGTATGTCTTTATATATGAATGACAACATGCCAGACAATCCAGGAAATAACTGCAACCGGTGGCTCAACTGTCATTCGGTGTATCTATCTGTCTGTCTGTCTGTCTGTCTGTCTGTCTGTCTGTCTGTCTGTCTGTCTGTTTGTCTGTCTGATTGTTTTTCATCCATTAATCTACATGCCTGTCTATTTCCTGCTGAAGCTTTGCTTTAATTCTTAATTTTTTACCAGCACGATTATTCTTACCATAACCGCACCTTTATCAATTCGCACGTCTAACACAGGCATGCAAAATACCGAGAACTCTTTGCGGAGTCAATGGGCAAATCGCCAACTCCATATTCTCCATATAGTGGAGGGTCAGGAACTCTGAGCGCCACCCAGCAGGCAGTTCAACAAGTCGATCAGTATGGCGATTTCGGCGGAAGCTTCGGACAGTCAGCCCAGAATCCCGGTCAGGGATCGTCGTACCAGCCCAACGGAGGTTATCAGTCTCAGAACAGTGGTGGTGGATCGGCAGTTCGCTCTGTGCGAGCTCCACAGACCATGGGTGCTGAACACTACCAGCAACCCACTAATCAGGTTCCCAAGTGTGCCGCATGCCAATCAGGCATCGTGTAAGTGACTTAATTTTTTCATTATCCCACATTCTACCAGAATATAGGGTGAAAATCATGCATAATGTAGTCACTAGGAGAAAAGCCGTAGCCCGTGAAAAAGCCAAACCAAAATAATCAGGTTTTCGTTGACAAAGATTTGGACAAAAAAAGTCCCTCAAAAATATTTCAAACACAGACACAGACATAGACACAGAGAGACAGACAGACACACACAGAAACAGATAATGTACTGTAGATGCACCAGAAACAGGCACATCCTCAGAGACAAACTCGAGCTCAGGCACCATTAGGCAAAACACTTACACTGACAGCCAAACGACACGGAGAAAAAAATCACCATACCACAAAAATTGACCAATGTTTGACATCTCCAATGTGCATTTTTGCAGTGGCGTTTTCGTACGGGTTCGCGGACAGCCGATGTGTGTGTCCTGTTACAAGTGCGCTCGATGTGGAATCCCGCTGAAAACGATCGGTAAAATAGTCTACTAATTGATTTAAAAAAGGCGGTAGCGCCTACAGCCGGTCTAACATCTTTATTTCCAGGTCACTTCATCGTTGAGGATCAACTTTACTGGTAAGCGAGCCGGTCCTCCAGGCCATACCATGTCTCGATGGCAAGACTCACTCGCCGTTATGTTGCTGAACTGTTTTACTGTAATTGTAGCGAACAACACGCCAAACAGCTGACAAGGTAACGATAAACACTGTTTACTTTTATTGCTGTTTTTTTCTCTCTTTTAAATCGTTTTCCTACTCCCTTCCAGACCCGGATACGATAACTATCAATCTCAAACCGTCTACAACCGATAAGGCCGTTCGTTTGGACGGAAAAAATCAAGCAGTACCATCTGGAGGCGGACTCTTACGGCGCTGTATATAACGATATAACGACCGGAAGTGGCCTTAATTGCTTGCCTCTGCGCTACACCCCGAGAACTTCTGCATTTTAACTCTTCACTAGACAATATAATTTTTCTGCTGTAGCTGTGTGCATCACCCCCCCCCCTTCTGAAGGAACCCATTTTCGTGTACACCAGCTCTTCTGCACCAGCTCCTGAGTGGGACGATATAGTCTGCTGAATGACATTTTATTTTCCCATATTTATACGTAATTCTTGTCAAGATTGCTGTGAAATTTCGTACTCATATCGGCATAAAAAAATACATCTGCGAGATGAAGCAGTTTATTTCCTCAAGTTAGACTTCAGGCCTCAGACCCTTATATGGTGGCATTCAGATAATCAATGAAAATGAATTTGGTCAATCAATCAATCAATTAACCCATCTAAACTACCAATGCATCAAAATTCTATAATTCTCGCCAATCAACCGATCCATCAATCAAATCTTCTATGTATCGAATTGGTAAACAGGCCGGTTCCTGGCCTCAGCAACGTTCATTGCTCCGAAAGTTTGCCACGCTACGATTATTCATGAAATTCGAAACGCTCCACTTAAGACCAATCCATAGAGATTCATATCGGCGAATGGATTTGATTTGTGGTGCAATGCGGCGGATTCCGAGCGGGCGACCTTCAGCATATAGGGAATAATCAAAATAGGGATTAATTGAGCAGTATATCTGATTTGACCTTGACTGCTTTGTCTTTGAAATCATTTTTATTCTCGATTGCGATTAAATATTGTCAAGTTCCCTTACAGATTGTTTTTGTCTGAAAATGCACAAACAAGGCACACAGGTCTTTAGCATTGATTGTCCGATTGTGATGCAAGACTAAGTCTGAATGAAGATCGATTGATTGATTGATTTTTAACGGGAAAATGCGATTTCGTTTCGACTGGATCTGTTCCGTAGAAGAACTTCCGCATTTGGCCGTTGCCTTTCTGAAAAGAATTCGTTTATGGCCGTCTGTTTTCTCTTCGTCGAAGGCCATTTCGAGAGCCATTCATCATTCCGTTCTCCGGAGAGACCGTTCCCCCGGACTCAGGGGGGCAAGGAGTTGCCAAGGCCCCATTTGCATTGATACGATCTGCAGTAAATCTCCACCGGGCTCCTTTCACGCCTACAGTCTGTGGTACAGCAAACCAATCAGCCCGCAGAGTTTGAAAACTGTGTGGCTGTGACGTCACATTTACCCTCTCTCCGCTTTCCCTCTCTTGTCTCTCTTTCGCGCACACACACACAAACGGTGCGCTGGCTCGCCTTCGTCGCTTCGCCGTCGCCGCTGTGCTCTGCAGCAGCAGTCGTAGCAGTGTATTTTTGGCCCAACAACAAAACGCAAGCAGCACAAGCACAACACTGGCGAGAAAAGGATCCTCTCCTGTGGCTGCCACTGCTGGTATCTTCACATCCTTCCTCTCCAACAACAATTCTACTCCAAAGTTCATCCAGATGTTTTTGAAAAATATGAAACGCCGCAATCCGGAGTTGGCGAATAAGAACAGAAAACTCCCGAAGCGCTGCACGAAATACGGCGATGGATCGTTCACGGTCAGGTATGGTAACAATATACAATGCCCTCTTTCGGTTGTCTTCCCCTCATCTAGGTCTTCTCGTCAACGCTCGCATTCCCCTCTCGCGCTCTCTCCTCCTTTGCGACCGTTATTATCGGACAGCTCAAGCATCCAGCTAACTTTTGACATCAAAGACCAGGCGAATGTGGCCGATATCGGAATGTTTTTTCACCGCGAAAGGGAATCGTCTGACAGGGAAGACGGCAGGTCTCATTGAGTGCAGCCGCACCTTCCTTGCTCTTCCTGCGGACGTCGGTGTTGTCCCCTGTGGTGTTCTTCGCCATTCTACTCGAGATTTTTGGATAGCAAAAACATTCAGCTGATTGCTGGAAGTGATGGCGGACCGAATATCGCCGATTTGTTGAGATATTTCGCCGTGGAAGGAGGCAGCGCATTGGGAGCGCTGAAATCATCGCTGTTGTTATCGACCCTTCACCTCTACTGTTTCCTCTTCCTCGGGTGTTAATCTCTGGAGTTTTATCCTGTTTTTAAGGAGTCGAGGAACTGGGGAATCTGTGGAGCCCGGTGGAGGTCCCTAGAAATCGGCTGGGAGGATAATAACCCGTTTTTCCCCAAGTATGAGATCGCGGTGTTCATTGAGCGCATCATGCATTCCCTGCTCTTCCGAATCCTGATCGCCTCATCAGTTTCTTTTCTCTTAGCCTTTACTCTTGGCTGTTTCGGAGATTGCAATGATCACACTATTGGGAAATCGCCCGAGGAAGTCGCTGTTTATGGGATTTGGTGGTTTATGTCGACTTGGAAGGGAAGTCACCAACAGGGAATTGTCTTGCTTTTTTTGCCCTTGGCGCGACCTGTTTCACCACTCATTCCCGTATTACTTCTCAACGCCTGGATGTTTTAATGCTTATCCGGAATCCGTACGAATCTCGAAATCTGGAATTACTGCAGGAGAAGGTATTTGTTGGATTATTTTGCATCGGCACGGCAGAAACGTCTTCATCAGAAACGGGTTTGTGTTCTGCCCTCCATATTCACGAATTCCGCTCTGGCTCTACCGTCTCAATTTTTCTCATGCAGCCCAGTTTTATGCAGAAGTGTCGGGATTGGTTGCCGCGAGAAGAATTTGGTCTTTTATTTTCTACGATGACTTAGAAAGGAGTCGGTTCGGACGTCCAAACCCGAATTCTCCCATTTTTCCCACGCCATCACCGCCATGATTTCGGGCCATTGTGGGTGCTTTCTCTCACATTTTGGTTCCGCACGTCGTGAAATGGGTCGGAGGACCGGATCTGGGGTCTTGCTGCGCCTTGGTGGCGAGGCACGAGGATGCTGTCTGTTGTCTGCGTCCGGGCGCTCTCCAATCGATCGATTATCCCTAATCACT
>LRSR01003223.1:0-35654 GCA_001579985.1 Hypsibius dujardini
TATCTTGTGCGAAGAAAAATTGTTGTAGGAAGAGTCCGTCCCCAAAATTGCACTGGTTATAGCACCAAAAACTGTTACTTATAAACGAGAAAACTTTTTGACATTTTCATAAAGAATTTATTAGAAATTATAAGAACGAACTTCCCCTTCCCCCATGGTGATAGTAGTTATACGTGTACCTTCGTTCGGGATATGCTTTTTCGTCGTCCGCACTCACATCGCTCCTCATTTAATCAGCAGAGCGCGCACATCCATCCATCCGCCACCTCCCTTTAAAACAACACATAACGCATACACACAAAATCGATTAAAAAGCAGCTCCTGATTAAAATCCATTTTCACAGGAGGAGAAAATGTGCTCTCACGAAATTATCTTTCCACGAGCCGCAAGACGGCAACATATGTGACGACGCTGCTGTTGCTGCTGTTGCTGCTGGCAAAACGATTAAGCAACAACCGGCGCAGGAGCAGGAGAAACATTGCGAGGCAAAAGGAACAGCGTCGGTTGGAAGAGTTCTTTTTCCTCTCAACAGTACCGCGGGTTTCTTCTCCAGATAAACGAAGTAAACGAACAAGCAGGCGTAAAACGTAGCAGGAGGTAGAGAACAAAAAGGTCGGCTGGATGATGTGGGACCTCTCTCAAAATCCCCACACGTCGTTGACTTGCAGCACCAGCAACAATTCACAACATGATACGTGTCGCATGCCGATTAATCCTTCCTTTTCCCCCAAGCAGCAGCAGCATCAATAGTAGTATGACATACAACAAACGGGAAGGGACATAGATCACGACCCTGTTGCCGCTCGCCGCGCGCAAAACTGCATTCAATCACATATATATACATACATCCACACACACACCGACAGGAGAGATTTATGTTTGTGTGTATATGTGTTTAAGACCTTTCGGCCTCGCTGCAAGCTCTTCTCTCTCTCTCCTGCTGCTGTGGGAGAGAAACGACGAAAAAACGAGTCCGATGACGAGGATGATGGCAGGAGAAGGAGGAGGAGGAGAACGCGTCGGGATGAAGGCGCGCCACAGCACGGCTAATGATCTCAGCATGAGCTTTCAATGGTGGGGGACCCTCTCCTGGGCCTTTTCCCCTCCTTGTGTAGAGTTCCTGTACTCGCCCTGTATTGTGTATGTGTGTGTGTGGGATGTATGTGATGCATGTGCATGCCCCCTTAAATCAACTACACACTCTCGGGCTTCCCTCATCCGGTCTGGCACCTCACGCGCCTCCTGGCCTCGGGAACACTCCCGTACATTTCAAGGTATGTACATACAGCACAGCTTTACGGGCTTACAAGTCAGGGCACCAGGACCATCATAGTAGGCCAAGGGGTGGGCAAATGCATTCTTCTCAAAACTGAGTCAAAATTAAGCCTATTGTTCCTCATCGTTTTGAGACTTGTAAGGGGGGTGCGGGTTTGGATTTTCAAGGATCCTCCGTGGGATTTCAAAACATTTCAAAAATAGCAGTTTTCTTGCAACTTTGAAATGTGCTTGAGTCCCACCTTGATGAATGCACATGGGAGGTTAAAAACAGTCAAGAAAGATTAAAATGTCATGGAAAACTGATGTTCTGGGAAATGTTTTAAAATCCAGAGGCCCTGTCTGGAAATTGGACCCCCAGACCCGAACTAGTTTCCAAATGATCAGGAAGAATAAGCCGAATCTTGGGTCCAATTTAAAAAAAATTGTTTTTTGCCCCTTTGTCCTATCCCCGGACTTACCATGACGGTTCCTGGCTGCAATTTGCAAAAACGAGCCTCTGTGCATACATACATACACACATTATGTGTGCAAATGGGCTCTCACTCTCGTTGCATTTTATCCAACCACCGCGGGGACCCAAATCACGGCTCTATCCCTCCCTCTTAGCCTCGGAGGCCCATCTGTCTCGATTTGTGCCCAGCAGTCCTTCCGCTCGCTTAAAGTGTTCGGCTACCGTCTATGTGTGTATGTGTGGGTGTGTGCTCGAAAGCTTTGAGGCACTAAGGCTTCCTGCAAATAAGACGCGGCTGGCTCAGCTGACACACAACCCGGGGTCCTCCTCGTTTTGTCGTGTGTACTGTACAGTATATATGTGTGTCTGTGTTTCTTAGAGATTGATTTGGCAGTAAGTTAGGAGACGTTCAGGGAGGGGCAGGGGGAGAACCGTGGTATACAAAACAGACAAATGACGAACGATCGATCTATCGACCTGGACAGAGAAAGGAAACGAAACGAGCAGGGTTCACCGCCGTTTTCCTTCCCTCTCATCCTGACCAGAGTTTGCGAGACAGCTATTGAATACACTGCAAACGGGAGAAACCGACGTCTGACACCTCGCAATCGCATCCGGACATTTCGTCCCGAGATCACACGATCACATGGACATTTGATCCCACATCTTAAATTGCACTACACGAATCGAACTGAACAAAGGGAACGTTCCGAGACGACGGAACCAAACAGAGCGAACGGTTATACCGGAGACAATACGTACTGTGACATCTCGTCTTAACAAAAAACCGTATTACGATCAGAACAATCGAAATTCTCTACATTTTAATTAATATTTCATGGCGCTTAAATCCTGAATCTAAAAGACGCCTTATGAAGTTCTCCAATATTTGACGACTATTTGTCCACTGCCTCGTGAGTATCAAATGTCGTGGTGCAATCGGTCGGGGCAGCTAAAATGTAGAAGGACGCGATGTGTGCTTGGGCACGATTCCGCACGCACGCGCACCGGCGTATCCACTCGTTTATCTTGTGTTGCGTGGATAAATCGTGATTTTAACTTCCCTCTCTCTCTTTCACTCACTGTATTCTGCCGTCTGTCTCGGCCTCACAGCGTCTGCCTACTTTGCGGCAACCTGATCAATAATCGGCACCATTCCGGCGACCCTAACGGGAATTTCATCCCGCTACTGTGACCCTGACTGGTAATACACATACTGACACAAGCGCGCGCCATATAGAGCTCCCTTATGGACGGTTAACAAGCCGGTTTTCAGTGCGTTATGTAACCGTGCGTTTATTCCCAGCGGAGCTTCAAGGAAGTTGGCAACCTCCAAAAGGCCTTCCATATGAGCCCACAATGCTCTTTCACGGAATGCCTTAGCCAAGTCGGATTGAAAATGAAAACGATCCATCGCTGAAAAATCCGCTCCTCCATAGGAGCAGCAAACACTTTTCCGTTTCGAATTAAAATGAGAAAGGAAATTGCTGCTTTAATAAAACGACTGGCTTAGCAAAAAATGAACTAGCGCTTTCTTCAGTTTCTGAGAAATGAAACAAAATTAACGTTTCTTATTGTAAAGGAACAAAGAAAAAACTTCACATTGTGAATGCACGGGGTGGGGACGTAATTAAATTTATCGTAATTCCGTTATTGTGCCCAACAGAGCAGCAGAAAGCTAAAGCTATTGAAGTTTGCCGATGATGGAATGAATAGTCAATAACTCTATGATACTTGTATCTTAGTGGAGAAAAAATATTCATTTGTTT
The DNA here is from genome assembly GCA_001579985.1 of Hypsibius dujardini. NCBI lineage: Eukaryota > Metazoa > Tardigrada > Eutardigrada > Parachela > Hypsibiidae > Hypsibius > Hypsibius dujardini. Next base: position 3,500 of record LRSR01003223.1, read on the forward strand.
TGACAAATCTATGAAGATCTGCTTACAAAAAATGACTGAAATGTTCCCCAGTTTCTGAAAAATGGAAAAATAATAATTTTCATAATTGTAAAAAAATAAAAGAACAAGGAAAACATTTCCCTTGTGTATAAACGGAACAAAGAATAATCTGTTTGATGTGGGTTGACAATTTAGTACATCCTATTTTTCTAAACGGAATAGCAAACAACTTGCCGATGCTGGAACAGAAAATAGTTCTATGAATATTGTATCTAAGTGGATGAGAAAATGTACTCGTTCAGTTTGACAAATGACAGTTTACGAAGCAGACGGTCGCAATTGCGGCCAACAATTTCGCAGCGGAAATTGGACTTTCAAGTGTCAAGATCTGAACAGGCGTTCCAGAACATGTGAGGGGAGAAAGAGATCAATAAAGCAAGCATCGTAAACTTGAACTTGTCTAATGTCTATTGACAGGATGTCTGCTATTCATGCGCCTCCCTAAACGAGTTAAGTAATCACTAAGAAATCGTTTCGGAAATCAATCTTGCGGACGGAGGGATGGATGAAATTGTCGTTTGCAAAAATGGATTTACCCTGAGCTGTGCGAGGGGATTGGTCGAGCTTTTTTATCCTCTTTGGGAACAGGCGAACAAACGAACCTAAAAAGCGGGGCTTAATTAGGTTCCTTAATGAGCAATCCGACCATATATATACTTAATATCGATTTTGTAATGAAACTCGAGATCAACGTGATAGGTATAAATAAGAGGGCCTATCAAAAAAGATTTCCTGGAGTACACTGTGTGTGTGTCTGTGTGTGATTTAGTACACTGGTGGTGTAACGTGAACCCGTCCGCAGTTCAACAAGGGGTAGCATAACGACTGTGAATAACAACCTATTATACCAAAAGTTTAACTGGCAACAAAACGCTTAGCTTGAGCCTTTTCAGGCCGAGATGTTGGTTCTCGCCGTGTTGTGTGCATGCAGCTCCTGAATCTGATCGATCGCACGGAAGAGTCCTTCAGACGGTGTCTGGCTACATAGTAGATCTCTATGCACCGGCGGGAATTTGTCAGCTCCGATTTATTAATCAATATTTCGCTTTTCTTTTCTTGCATTCCCGTTCCCGCCCCCTGCTGGCTGTTTTTCCAGTAACTAGCGTCAAGACCGACAAAGTCCCGAGCTCGATGGGAGTTTTCCCGATTTTGAAGGTGCAGCAAATGAATCGTCCGCCAATGGAAGGACTACATTAGGACATGTAGATTGTGTGTTGAGTTTTGCACGGCGCGTCTCTGTCTGTGTCTGTGTCTGTGGCTGTGTCTGTAGCTTTATGTCTGTGTCTGTGTTTGTATGTCTGTCTCTGTTTTTGTGGCTGTGTCTGTGTTTGTGTTCATGTTTGTTTTTATGTCTGTGATTGTGCTTGAGTTGGCATCTGGTTCTCAATCTCTCGTTTGGAGCATGGACGGCTGAGCGAATGGCAAGGAACATATTAGATAAATAGTTTAATTAAAAACCATCAAAAACAGAAATTTAGTCTGAAGCAAACCAAAATACTAAAGATATCGTAATTGATAACAATAGAAAAATGCGGGCATCAAAAGACATTTCTTGAATGTGTCTAGCGCTGTTGCACATTTCTTTAGCGCACATGCAGACGGTGACTCCCGATGCAGCGCTACACTTACGGATGGTCACTTCGGGCACTCCGCAAGCCCGAATGGTCTTGGCGTCCACCACCGCCTTAATGCAAGTATGGATTGTCCCTAGAGGTGAGGTACAGTCTGTTTTCATGGCTTCCGTCGGGACGTCACAGCTGCCATCTCCCCTGCACTGGTAGCAACTGAACGCCCACACACCTAAACACAGGAAAAGGAATAGAACTTTTTGCACGGGTACCTATCTTCAGTTGATCAAGGCTGCAAACTTTTACCATGAAATGAGGAGACTGCCGCAAATATGGCGACGATATTGAAGAATACAGCTTGAGATGACAAGCGAATCTGTTGGCTCATAGGAATCAATTGAACCGTGTGATTCGCGTGAGATCCCAGAAATGAAAGAGAAATTATTTACCAAATGGTATAATGAAAGCAGACCTTCCAAAAGAAGTTTTGTTTGTAAAGTATGCAAAAATCTGTTGTTCGTTTGAAATTTCTTTTTCAGTGGCATATTAGTCCCCTTGTTGAACAGAAGCCATTTGCTGGATGCAGAAGTCTGTTGTCCCCTTTCTGGTGGTTGTCCTGAGAACGAAGGACAATTTCATTTGAAGCAAGAATTGCACGAGAAAACAGTCCAATGTCTGACCACTTTCTAGTTGTAAAACGAGCTCGGTTCATGTACTGTGAAAATATTGTTAGACATTATTTCATCCCATTAAAAATGTGATAGAAAATTGGTGGCAGTAGCAAAATTTTTGGCCAAAAAAGGGAGAGGAGCTATATAGTTTCTCGAAGGAACGTGGAACATGTGTGTTGGTTCGTATGTACCGGTAACTGTCCCTTTTGGAATGAAAAAAAGGTTTGCCTGATGCAAGCCAATTCTAAACGAAATTTGGCCTGGTATTTGAGCTTAAAACATTTATCATATATTTCAATTTCTGTATGGTGTACGTCCCTATCAGTGCACGGGCATTGCAAGTGCTGTCCAGCAGTAGGACGACAAAGTAGGTGACTCAAAATAGGCCAGATTCTTCGTCAGCAATAATAATACATTTTAACTTTAAAACTCCCAAAGAGTTTGTGTCAAAGTCAGGGGATTGCCGACATTACAAGCAAAACGTATTGATATTTCTGTTTGACAAAAACAGACTATCGTCTGATCCACTCAGATTTGGCGTTGTGGATGATATTCGAAGCACCCAATCCGGTCTCAGACAGGACCCACCACAGGTCGTCCCATCCTGTCAGCTGCTTGCTACACAAATCGGCAAGAGATAAATTAAACAGGCATACGATAAAATGTCCCTGTAATGTGCTAAAACAGGATGTTCTGTAACAAATTTAATTAAGAATGAATCTTACATTCGGTAGAGCACAAAGATGACGATTGGTCCTAAGACTAACGCGAGACAGGCAAGCGGAACGACGAGCCGCACCATCAGGTCATCTGAAACAAATGGACACTCAGATCTTTGAAAAGACGTACGACAGATTGCAAATAATCTTGACATGATAATTCAATAATTTCTAGCTAATGTCTCAAAAATATAATTGTTTAAATGTGGCAGAAATGAAAGACCATTTGGGTGAGTTCTAAAGATATTGCAAATGCTCGTAGAGTGCTATTGTGATAAAAATCCTTTCCAAAATTTATCACTAATCAGTAACGGAAGTAATGGCTTCGCTTCGGTTGGCAAACCGCCTCGTCATAACACCTTTCGATCTCTCCTTTTACAACTGACTGCGAATAATTTTAGCAGGAAATCCATGAAAATCCTCTTTACGTCAGGGCCTAAAATAGCAAACAAAATAATGATCTACAACCCCCAGGGGTTGTAGATCATTGCAAGCGAACCCCCGGGGTGCGCCCCTGCCCCTGGGGGTTAATTTCAGCAGTTTCGTCAACTGTTCACTGAGTTATTCTTACGAATTATCATCATTAAAAATTAGGAATATAGATAATTAGAATAATTAGATGCTTTCCCCGTACGTGTTTCGCGTTATTTCAGCTCTGTGTGCACATCAGCAAGCAGAAAAGTGCTTTCTATTTGTCGCCGCCGTTCAAGACCCGCCCCATCCCCCCTTGACGCAAAATTCCCCCCTTATATCGAGGGGGTGATCGCAAATCTCTTCGGATTATCAGCAGTAAATTCTAAGTAAATTCTGAGTAAATTTGAGTACTGAGAATTACAAAATTTCGAGTAGTAGATATTGAGTTATAAACTAGTTGAGTTTCAACTAACTTCGGGCTTGGCATGGACCATCCAAGCCTGCAAAGCCACAGGCAGGAACATCAGACACTTGTCCAATGGTGAAATTCGCTCCCGTTTGATTGAGACTCCAGACGTATTTTTCCGTGGACGAGTTGTACCTAGCGGCGACCTTAAGCGGGATTAAACATTAATCTAACACTCTAAAACAATACCTTAAACTAGGGCGCGGTCTTGGGACTAGAACGAACCTGCATTGTGCGCAGTTGCTTATCAAAAGTGAAGAGCAGGAGATCAGCGTAGCGCGAACCGTCGGCGTGAATATCAACTAGACCGCTCAAAAACTGAAAAGTTCTGTTCAACGTGGAATCAAGCAGCTTTCTTCCATCGCACATTCTCGTTGCGGAAACAGAATGGTCGTGATTGTAAGCAAACGTTTCGTTGACCAAGGCTGCAAAAAGCTCTACGCTGTTGTAAGTTTCTCGAATGCTGAACAAATCCAACGGCTGAAAAATTCACACCTTCATTATTAAAATTAATGGCGCAAACATTGAAAAAAAAATAAGTTAGAAATTTATGAAAATAACAATACCAAAATTATATCACTTTACCCCCTTGAACTTGCCTTTATTCCGGGCTCGAGGATTGTTCGATAACCGTTCCTTTGTCGTTCAAGAATTCGTTCCTCAAGAGCATCAGAGCCGTTGGACTTCACTCCGCCATATGTAGTGAGAAAGATAACTGAGTCAAAAAGGTCGAGGTCCTATATATTGAAATTCAAACGTAAGGGTTTGAAAATATTAAAACAGAATAAAATAATAACGGCAAAAATAAAGTGATGAAAAACAAATAATGCTAATACTAATAAAAACCAATAATAATAAGTAATGAAAAATCTGGTCGCACTGGTTCATTAACAGATAACAGGATGAAGCACCAATCAAATTGGAAATACTTTCTTTCCGTTCACGAACCTTTCTCCCATCGTTTTCATTATGCAAACTCTCTCAACAAAAGTGTGGGAAGTATAAGCTCAAAATTCATCGGAAACATCGGAAAGGTCGGAAAGGTTAATTACGAAGCACAAGAGAAGGAAGCTTTCATCACCGTCGAGTTTACAAAGAATGTCATTGAAAAAAATTGATTTTGGCGAAAAAGGTGCGCACGGCGTGTCGACCTTTGCCAAATTAAAATAGAGGTTTCGAAATGTTTTTTAAATGCTTTCTTAATACCCGTTCGTCCGAAAAAGTATAGGTGCGTCATACCTTGTCAGCCGCGTTGTCGAACAACGTGATGGATCCATACACGGCCTGTCGCAACGGCTGGAACACTATGAACACCTGTTCTCATAGAAAAAGAATAAGATGCCAGTCCCCGATCTTTCGGCAGGTCAGTCACATCGGACTTACATAGTCGCGCGGGACAATGATTCCATTTTCTTTTGCTGTGCGCTGAAATGATGTATAAGATCTTTAAACGAGCTGCTACCGCTTAAACCCGAAAATGTCAGATGACCTACCAGCAGTCTAATAACTACCGCCGTATTTGCGAGTATCACGAAAACTGTCCACAAAAGGGAAAAATTGCGAAAGGTTAATTAACCCGAAACATGTACATGTACCAATAACATATATAAATAGGGTTGGTACATACACCATATATGAATAATTATATATGCATGTACGGTATATATATACCGGTATATACCGCGTGCGTAACTCATTTTGGCAGAAACTTTCAAGGCTGATAGCTCGGACACGGTCTGACGCACCAAACCGTTTGACCACTCGTTCAAGAAGCAGCTCTATTGACTTCAAATTGTATTTTATCGAAACACTTTGTCTCAGAGTGTTGTGCCAAAATGAGTTACGCTCATCATATATACATAGACATACACGTATTTACGCATATGTATAAGCATATATTTTTTTACGTATATGTATACTGTATATCTGATGGAACGTACGAGAACTGCGATCTCTTAAAATTACTTCGACTTCGTTGGGCAGCCATACTGACGGCATCTTTGACTGTTTGTAGTTCGGATATGTTGAAACGGAATCCATCAATAGTAAAATTGGAATATTCGCTCCTGGCGGCAAGTGAGGGTACGGCTTTGAACGTTTCCCAGTAAAACTCTGTGGCTGCGGAAGAGTCCTGGAGGAGGGTCACGTGAAACCAGCCAAAGTAGCGGAAGAGCTTGAACAAAGCCAGGGCAAATCCGTCGTAAGTGCCCGCCATGCCAATCGCAGTCGGGGTACTTTGCGGATTGATCGCTGCATTGGTGACTAAGGAACTAAACAAATACAAATTAACAATAAACATCAAAGAATACATCCAAGCATAAATATATACAGAATAATTATAAAGGTAACAAGTAAATTGTATGCACATTATGTACGCTAAACCGTAAATAGTAGATACAAATGCATAAGCGTTGATTCAATGAAATGGTTGTGCCTCTTACGGTTCGTTGGGGTTACCCGAAGCGTGTTCTTACTTTGTGAATAAAAGGACGTTCCATTCTGTGAAACGATGAAGCGTGTCTTTAAAGTTAAAAGGGAGTGACCCAAACAGCACTCTCCTAACATACCTCTGGCAAGGTACGGGGTTAGTGCGTGACCTCCGCAGGCTGCAATAATAACAAACAAAAAACATAATATCCAGTCCCATGATGACATCCACGCCTATTTTGTTGGAACTGGTTTTTAGAACACTGTCCCTGTAAATCGTGCGTGTATTTGGGTGGGTCTGGTGGAGTTTGTTTGCCGATCACGTCATGTCGTTTGCCCAAATGTGCCGATAATAATTTGGTGAAGTGACATTGCCTTTGATGTTTCGGAAAATATTCCCGCTAATACCAGAAAACCCCTCTTCCAAACAATCTAATCAAATTTTTCTATAAAATGCTCTTGTAAGACTGCATTATAAATGATTAATCCGAACACACCAAAATCCTTATTTACTAACTGAACACGACTTTCAAGCTAGCTCACAGTCCATGTAATTTACATTTTCCAAACAATGCCTTCTAAATCTAAATTCAACTCCTACTTCTTTTAGGAATCATAAAAAGGTATTAGCCTTAGTAACTATTGGGTAGTACGTAATATCTAATTAGGGATTAATCACGTATAAACGGTACCGGTGTACACCATATAAATTACCGCTTCAGATCGATACTTGACGCTCGAAAGCTTGGTCATCTGCAATTTGCTAGCTTAAATTGAAAGTAGTTTGCAGAATATCTTCCAGATAAACAGTCACCACAGCAATCTGGTTCGTAAACACAATTTCCATTCAGTTGCAGTCTCAATCCGGAGTAGTATACAAGCTATTTTTAAACAATGAGATCAACATTGCACAATTTCGTTTGACCTTTCAATTAACACACCTTAGACAAACAAAACTACAATCCTTCATGAAGTTTTACATCTACAATTAATTCAGTTTGCTTTGATAGGGTCGCAGCGTATTCTTTCTAAACAATGAGGGGATGTTGAAAAGCTATTTCGACTGTCCAATCCTATTTTCATTTACAGACGGCACGGTTTAAATAGCGCTGTGACGTTGTGAAGTTTGAGACATTAAAAACACTTTGAAATAAGTTTTATACAAAAGCCTCACCTTATAATTATAATCATACAAATTTTAAAACATAAACACGAACTAAACTGTAACAATGGCAGCATTATAGGCGTGCACTTTTACCTTTGTACTGATACAGTTTGGGCGTACTTTTAAGTGGCCGTTAAGTTTTTTGAAACGTTGTTTTGGAACGTTAATTATTTTCACTAAAACAGGAGTCTACAAAACGAACAGGAGTTGATTTTCAATTGATCCTCATAGCACTTTCTTACAAATTCGTATTATATTATAATGACGTATACGGTCATGTCTTTTAGTACAGTAAAGTTTTTTCTTCTATAGCATTCATCCATTTCTGAATGACTAGCTGCAATTATTTGGGTGAGAATGTTTACGTAATGCATTAATTTACTCAGTTAGAAGATATTTCAAATCTATGAACGCTTTTTGGTTATCTTTTTACTAGGAAATATCAAACGAATATTGACATAATTTATTTTGAATATTGAGATACTGATATTTATTTTTATTTTGAGAAATGTAAGCTAATGCTTTTACGTAAAACTTATTTCAAAATTGTTTTAATTTCGCAAACTTCACAAACTGCACATCGAATTTCATAACTTCACTTGATAAACTTCACAGCGCTTTTTAGACCGTGCTCCTACAGACCTGAGGAAATAATAGCGACGCATCGGTTGGCCGCTCTCCTATTGTAGTACTCTGTCAGCAGGAGCATCGCGTTGGCATTGGCATCATCACAGCTGCGATCCTCCGGCCGGTAGAGAAAAGTCACGGTCAGATTGAGTCCGCTGCTGGCGTATCGTCTCCGCACACTCTCCTGCCCCAAGTCCAGTCCAGCTCCGGTCCATGGAAGAGCCACGCCCAGCGAGATATTATACGGAATCGTACTGATTAATTCCAAATCAAATGCCGCCACTGATGATGAAAATGCAAAACTAAAAAAAACATTAAAAATCCGACTAATCGTTTTGCTACAGGCAAAAAATACCGTGACATCCCTCAATACCCCAAACATTTTTTTTCGAATTTCTCGTGCGATTGCTGGAAGGTCGCGAAGGATTGCAGCTGTTTAAATAGGATGTCGTCACACGATTAGCAGGGTTGAAAATAGCAAGTACACATCTACGGATGGGGAACACGCATGGAACAAAAATATGAAATATCAATGGCTTTTTGTTCGCTGATAAAAGGTCCTCCCAAGCCAATGCCTCTTTAGTGAAGCCAATTGTTTACCTCGTTGCGCACGCGCAGTTTTTCGACCGCTGACGGGCGAGGTTGGTGTTGAAAAGGGAGATTTGAAAATTGTGCGCCTGACTGAATCTCGTTTTCTCGTTTATATGAACGTACAAATGGGCGACTGAGCTTTCTCTCGTTTACGCGTACGCACAAACGGAGGATGTATTGCCGTTATCTCCTGTCATTTCGATTCGAATATTTAACATTTTGACTTGATTAGAGGCACGCCCTTCCGTTGGTAGTCACATTTTGCAGCTCAATGAGGTTTCGCTACTGCCGACAAATGGCAGAAATTTGTCCAGGAAAAGCAAGAAGCTCGCCCATCGGCGGTCGAAAGAGTGCGTGTGCGCAATCAGGCTTGTATCGTCGGCCTACGTAGTGTAACGTGCAGAACCTCAATTTAATTCGATGGATCATACGTGTATAATTTCCGCAGACAGTATGGCGAGCCTCAGTTCGATTGAGCATGTTGCGGTAAAAGCCATAATTGAGGGTATGTATGAAATAAGGCAGTTGTAGTTTGGAGTTAGTAACTGCCTTTAGTGTTTAGTAGTTTCATAGTTCTATTTTGTAATTGCAGTTTTATTTAGTAGTTACGTAGCTGTACTTTCTAATTGTAGTTTTGAGTTTGTATCTCTGATTTTTTAATTAAAAATGTGAATGATATTTTTAATTAATATGGTAATTCCTGACCACTAAAAATAAAAATCGACCTTGTTAAAATCTTGACCCACAGTGGTGTTTTACACTATTGTACCGGTACCGTAGATCCCTGTGCTGTTAACTCTCTGTTTTAGGCTTTAGCATGTCCCTGAGTCTTCTTCTCGGTCAAGCTCCTACTTGGCTGTTTTTTTAATTTTCCGAGCCCGTATTCGCTAATATCAAACTATTTGTTTACATATGATATCAAATTACTTTTAACGTCCTGACCCGAGTATGACAATCATTAATAGAAAACTGTAAATTCATGGTCATCGTGTGATATTAATTCATACCTATTTTTAGGAGCCGCGAGAGCTAAAGTCACAACTAAGTAAATACAAATTGCAAGCTACAATTAGAAAATACAACTACGTAATTACTAAATAAAAATTTCAACTGAAATATACAACTACGAAACTACTAAATACTAAAGACAACTACTAACTACGAACTACGACTACCATCTCTTATATATGCCCGGTAAATGAACCTGGTAAATGTCTGATAATCCCCTGAGGTTTGGTGTGGTCTAGTGGTATCAGCGAGAAGACGCTTGTGATTTACCACCGGGTGCGAAGTTGAGCCCCAAAATTGCGGCTGCGCCCCGCAAAATGCCATAGAACCGCTGGTTTACCAGGTTCAAGGCGGGAAATGAGACGCATACTTTCCGGGGCCAAAAAAATTACCGTGCCGCATAATTACCAAACGTTTGCGGTGCAGGGAAATTGATGGGAAAAGAGCGGGCAGCGTGACTCCCTGCCATTTACTGGCTTACATGCCTGATAACATGTAAAAATGTTAGGAATATTACGGTATTTCTTTTTCGAATTCATTTCAATTCATTTCAGTATAATTAAGCCCGCAAAATGGAGGTCAATTTACTTACTCTGGTATAACAAAAGAAATATAAAAGAAAATATAATATAATATTATTAGGCGTCGGAACAGCTTACACCGTCATGTTCGAGCCCATTTATCGAAGAACCTGAACCGTTCCAGATCGCTCTCAGCGGACCCCTCCCACGGTATTGCAAACATCCAAATGACATGCTCTAAGCGGAACCTTGAAATTGCTAAACTATGAACACCAAAAATATTGTTGACTTTATAGGTCATGAAAATACAACACTCCCTGAGAAGAATATCACCGGAGACACTTCCCTGAGCAAATGGGTCGAAGGTACGTTACAAGTACTAAATAATTTCGGCAGAATTGTGATAATCGTTACGCTCGCCAACTGAAATATCGACGTACTTCATATTCTAGACGGTATTGCGACTGGAAGATGATGTTCCGAAGGTTATTGAACACTTGCCTGACTGGGACATGTTAAGCATTGCCGATTTGGGCGACGAGGAATTCGACGATGCAAGGCTTCTTATGCATTTGACACGCATGAACAGTAATGCTGACTTGCTTAATTTCTGCGAAATTAGCTTCGCCATGACGGACCGCTGCTCTCTGGGAGTCGTCGTCCTTTTGAAATTGGGGAAGGACTGTTTAGACGTGAAACAAACAGACATCAGAAAGCCGCAAAAGGTTTTGGCAAGCATTTCAAAAGTGTTTCGCTGCCAAACTTGTGCGGAAACTATAAAACGGAAGTTGCTTCAATTAATGGTATGCTTGCACATTGTCATGATTACATAGGTTGGTACGGTCTGCTAAATTTTTGTGTTTTTTAGCCCGCCAACATCTGACGGGGATGTCTTTGCGATTGGAAGCTTAGCGGATCAGATTACTGCCTTTTAAAAGGTCTGCAATGCTAAATGTCTGTCTGATTGTCTGCCAACCTGTTTATTTGTCAGTCTGTCTGTCTGTCTGTTTGTCTGTCTGTCTGCCTGTCTGCTTGTCTGCCTGTCTGTCTGTCTGTCAGTCAGTCTGTCTGTCTGCCTGTCTGCTTGCTTGCCTGCCTGTCTGCTTGCCTGCCTGCCTGTCTGTCAGTTTGCTTTCTGTCTGTGTGTCTGTCTGTTTATCTGTCTCGGACTTTGTGTTACTTCACTGTGTTTGTTTCAGGGCAACTGTTCTATTCTGGGACTCCGCACGAAAGCGCGAATCTAGTCAAAGTACCGACTGCACTGATGGGTCTAGACATCGCGAGTTTCTCGAAAAAAATGTTCTTAAAATCTGTGGCTGTAAAGTGATTACTGCAACGGCAAACATCGACGAAGCCTAGCTCTTTGAAAGCAGGAGCAAGAGCATTTGGCCCATTATACTGGTGGTTAACGAGCTGCAAAGGAGATCAGGTGCGAAAACTGTCACAGCCATACTGTATTGTTAAGGGGCGGCAGCTGCGGGGTTTCATCATTTCATAACTTTTATCGTATCGATCTAGAATTGGGATACCGACAAACGGCACTGGATGGAGAACATACGGGAGGTCTTTCAACCTGGACCTTGAATTTCCACCAGAAGCGTATTCCACCTATCTGGGGCAAACCTATGACGTATATTCTCGGGTGGAGTTAAGTCAGCTAAGCGTTTGGACTGGTGATTACCAAAGACCAATCCAACGACGCGCAGATTTCTTTTTCAAAAAATCTAAAGCAACTGCAAAAAATCATACCATTCATGTGAAAGCCTTCTTTCTTGCGATAGATATTGATGTGCGACCTATGCATGTTGGGTCAGCCTTGATTTCTCATATATAAGAATCAACCAGATATTCCACTCTTCCTTGTTTCTTTCCGACTGAGTACGCGTTCTTTGCTGTTTGTGAGGTTGCGACTGATGAGGCAACCTATGACGCCGCTTTCATGCATTTTGAATAATCGAATTATAGAAGCACGAAATGAACATGTGGTAATTTGGAAAAGAAACGAGGGGTAATTAGGCATCACAGTATACCGTTAGATGGCTTCTTATGGGACAGAAGCGACCTACTATGCCGCTTTCATGAATTTTGAATCATCAGATTAAAGAAGCACGAAATGAACATGTGGTAATTCGGAGGGAAACGAGGGGTAATTAGGCATTGCAGTATACCGCTAGATGGCCTTTTATTTGGCCAAACTGGATAAATAAATTAATAAATAATAAAAGCTCAGACTGGTCTTAGCTTCTGCTGGCAGTGGTAATGCAGTTATTACAATACCTTAATGTCACTCATACTAGATATCTATTAGATTAAGGGTGAAATCTTGTTGTTCAGGGAGATTAACCTTTCTAGACGCCTGCCTCTTCAGCCGAGGGGAGGGGGAATATCACAGAAAAGAAGCGATTCAACAATTGCAAATTTAAATATAATGCAAGGCGTCGACCTGCGTACCATATGACTTATAATTAGCATCCAATTTCTTAGTGCTGTTTGCAAGTTACAGGTACTGTATGATTTGATGGGTTTCAACTGAATTTTCAACTGATACATGAACATGATTCGTCGAATTTTTATATGGAAAATTCCAGCATTTATTTGGAGGCGGATTTTGTTGCAGTAATCTCTCCCTACCGGTTGAATTAATAAAACCCACGTGAACGAACGTTTTTACTAAACCGGAAAGAAAAGTTACTTGTTAATCCTTCGTTCGGTGAACTCTGGAGTTCACACACATTATAGACCACGAAGCCGTAAAGTCAGACACAAACTCTGAAAACCTGTTGTAAGGAATTATTATTTTTGAAAACAATTGTTCTCTCCAGTCTCCATATTTTTCTAGTACCTGCCATCAGCAGAGGTGAAAATATAATGGTAGATTTGATTAAAAATCCGGTTACGGCGGGGCAGTATGTGATTTTAAATTTTCGAGAAGAATTGTTCAGTAGCAACTGTTTTTTGTGTGAAATGAATGTTTTCTTCCCGAGTGATTCTTTGAATGCCCCCATTTAAATTTAATGGTTTCATTTGGTAACCTCGGGGCAATGTTTGTGCTAATTTGAAAAAAAATTGCTGGGCAAAAGGTTGCCTCCTACCATTCGAAAGATTCGTTACCATGGTAGAAAAAAGTGCGATTTTTATCTAAAAAAATCGTTAGGGACTAATTTTTAAATTGTGTCGATCAGAAAATTATTGATGCGCAGCAATTGGGGATGAGGGCATGTACGGTTATGGCCACCAGTACAATTTGGGTGCAGGAGTCCAGGGGGTCGGGGCGAAGACCCAACAGGCCATCATCATTTTTCCTGGAAGCTTAAACTACGGAACACACATTATCTGTGAGGCAATGAAAATGTACTATATTTTATAATATAGTACATTATATGGGTATTTTTGCGTCGACCGGTACTTTTTTAGGTTGCTCTGCGTAAACAAACAAAATGTCCGCCCGATTGTTTACTCTCAAGCCGAGACAGTCACGAGCTATAGCCATTTTTACTGGAACACAAGCCATTTAAAATCGGCCTCGTCAACAAACCTGGCGACCTCATGTCGCACATAAACAACCGGAAAGGTACAGGACTACATTAAGACCAGTAACAAACAGATCACACAGCGCCGCATTTTAAGACACTTTTAATGGAGAAGGCATAAAAAGTGGAAGGTGAAACGACTTTGCCGTCGCCGCCTTATCTTCTCCGTTGGAGCGTCGTGTGTGATGGATCATTCAACCCATGTCGAAGCTCACTCAATAACATCCTATAATGGAGGCTTCTATTTTCGTAGCAATCTAACAAAACATTTTTTAGCGTTTCTCTTTCAAGAAAACTTTCGGAAAATGCAGATTAATTATATATTAGCAGCAATTTCAGTGTGGTCTCTGGCCATTAATTACGCCCATGCAATATGTCCTCTGATGTGTGTCTGTGACACTGATGAAAAGTTCTTGAAGCGAGTCATCTGCGAGGGGGGAGGTGTTGCCATCCCGGGAAGCTTCGATATACCCGACCTTGATGCAGATGTAGATGTCCTCATCGTCAGTGGACCAACCGATTATCCCAACACATATAGAATGACCAGCAATTCATTTGTCGGCAAGAAATTCATTGAGGTCCATCTTACCAACTCGCAATCGGACTTTACGTTTAACCGGCTCTTCGTTAATGTCGCTCCCACACTAGAAGTCCTGAACCTGACCCATAACAGAATTTCTGTACTGCCAGAAAGCGCATTCAGGGATCTCGTCAAACTTCGGGAGCTCTATTTGTCGAATAATGTCATTGATGACATTCCATCAGTTCTTGGAGCTGGCTCAACGAATCTACAGGTAGCAAGCAATCTAGTCAATTTAGTCTGTGCTGTCTGTCTGTCTGTCTCATTTCGCCTCGCTACTCATCAAGTATCTCCGGCACTGTATGAAATCATCTTTTCAGGTTCTTGATATAAGTCACAATCCAATTGGGACATCAGTCAATCTCAAAGACACCCTCCTGGCACATTTCACCAATCTGCAAACGCTCAACGTAGCGGCATTGAACTGGAATCAGTCAGCAGTATTGTCAACATTCTCAGATCCAATCCGAAGCTCGAAGAGCTAGACCTATCAAACAACGCCTTCCTACAAATTTCGCAAAACCAGTTCTCTGGTTTGTCCAGTCTGAAGCGACTAATCTTATCGGGGAACCATCAAACCGAAATCATTGCTAACGGTGCGTTTTCGGGTACGAGTCTCGAGTACCTTGACTTGAGTGGAATCCGTGGCGATTTACTGAAGTCCGGGATGTTCCAGGGAGCTCGAATCGAGAAGCTTAATTTGTCTGCTATGAACTTGACCATTTTCACTTCGGATTCCCTGGGTGCACTGGCCACTTCACTGATCAGTCTTGACATTAGCGGGAATTCAGACATTAAGCTGGAAGCTAGCATGTTCAGTACGTTAACGGGCCTGAAGGAACTCTCATTGGCTCAGTTGGGACAGGCAACTTTAGTGGGAGACTTGTTCGCCCACACAAATGTCTTAGAAAGTTTGGACCTGTCTGGAAACGGAATCACCGAATTAGATGATGAATTCTTCAGCCATCTCCCACTATTAACGGTAACGGACAAACAAAGTTTATTATTTATAAATACTCAAACACCGACGTAAACGCAAACACAGATCTAGACAAAGACAAGAGACCGAAACAGAGACACAGACAGAGACAGAGACAGAGACAGAGACAGAGACAGAGACAGAGACAGAGACACAGACACAGACACAGACACAGACACAGACACAGACACAGACACAGACACAGACACAGACACAGACATAGACACAGACACAGACACACCGATCCACACTAATTTAGCTCAAAACTAGTCATAGCTTTTCAAAGAGTATTTTCCTTTTTAGCACGTGAACTTGGCCGATAACAAGTTGACCAGAATTCCACTCTTATCTCAAAACCCCAAGCTGGAATCTTTGGATGTTAGCAACAACGCATTGACTGCGTTTCCTGAATCGCTTACAACTTCGCTTTCCTCCCTCAAATCAGTCCACCTAAACGGCAACCCATGGAAGTGTGACTGCGGCATCGCCAGCCTCGGCCGCTGGCTGAAGGACCAACAGGCATCTACGTCAGGGTACGAAAAAGTCTGCGTTGGCAACGGCAACTTTACCTGCCCGGTCTGTGCTGATCCTATTCGTTTACGCGGTCAATCCCTCAATTCCCTACCTGCGAGCTTCAACACACTGGATAACTGCGCTCCAGAATACGAGCCCACCAGTGCTGCTTCCACGCGCAAACCAAGCGTTCTGTTTTCTGTCCCTTTTTTGGCTGTTCTCTACCGCATTCTCTAAGAGTCAGACACGTACTGTAACCCAGACAACAATCAAACAACTATGCAGACTGCAATGCAGATTCGATCTGTGTTCGCACAGCACATTGCTTCATGTTCACAAAAACAGCCTTCTGTATCACAAGGGTCCATAATTAGTCTACAAACTTAAGCTTTCGAAAACAAACAAAATCTGTTTAATCTTTTCTACTGCGTTAAAATGGATTCTACCCAAGAAGCAGAGCCCAACTTACTCCAGCTGAGTATTTTAGACGAGGCCACACAGAAGCTTCTCGAGTCGGATGAAGACGACACGAAGGCTCTCGAGCGGTACGACACCGGCGACCCGCAGTATATGTCCAAGGCCTACGACGACATGCGTAAATTAGAATCAATTTTACAAGAGCGTTTTGCCTATGAAAATGGTCTTCGGACGAAACGAAAACGCCATTTGAAGAGGTTGCAGGAAACGCTGTCGGAATTTCAGATTACCGAGGCTTCTTTGCAGAGAGGTGGAAGGGAAGCGGAGAACACCAGGAAGTTCTTTTCTGCCACGAACTTGCAGTTTCAGGCAGCCACTGCGCGGGCAGACGGATCTCACCTGACGGTTGATGAGTCAGTTCAGATTGTCTCGGTTAGTGAGGAGGGAGCTAGAACCAGATCGTGTGGGAGCTCGCTGTCAATACCGCAACGCATCAGCACGAATGAATTGGAGGGGCTGGAGAGTCGGTGGGCATTGGTTCCGTTAGAGGAGGATTTGGATGAGAACTTCAATATTAAGGATGAAACTGGGTCGGACAACGGTACGTACGGGAAAGCGAATGTCAATAGGCAGACAGGTAGGTAGGAAATGAGGCATCTGTCAGGGCTAAGAGGATGAAAAATGCACTGAATAATAATGCAGAACACAATTGACCAGGTCAGTAATTTGTGACGGGAACAGAATAGAGCAGAACAGTGCAAAGCGGAACCGAAGCGAGCAAAACAGAATAAAACAGAGCAGCACAGAACAGATCAGCGTAGAATTGAATATTTCAGCGAAGCTTATGGAAAAGCAGAACAGAACAGAACAGATCAGCGCAGCACAGAACCGAACCGAACAAAGTTGAACAGATCAGAATATCGTGGGAACATCGGCAGCTGTTACTACACATACGATATACGGGGGACAAAAATGACTGTCCCTTTTAGAATACGAGTCTGAGCCAAGCAAAAAGGAACCGTGGGACAGTGTTGCTCCTCCAGCAAAAGCTTCAAAACTATCATTCCAATTCCATTCCGTCCCTCCGCCCGTGGATCACGTGAAGCGCAACATCCAGCTTGCAGGCCAGTTCTTCACCCCGATAGAAAAAACCCGTCTGGATGAACTCCTCGCTGAACCCGACCCGTCTAGCCAAGACCTTACTCCAGTCTACACAAACAACCCCTTCTCACTGTTCGGTGAGGATCTGAAAGCCTTACAGGCGATTGACGAGATGCTGGTCGCCGTTCACCAATCCCATGACCGCGAACAGACATCTTCATCGATTGTACCCAGCAGCACATTCGGCAGTGGTCTCCAAGGTTGCCGCTTCGGCTTTCAAAAAGGCTACTGCGACGCGGATGAAAGCGACGCAAACAGCCGCCGTTTCACTGAGCTCAACAAACAGATCCTCGCCATCGAGCAGGCGGAACAGCACATGTTGGAACGGATCTTTGAAGGTAGCGAGGTGGAACCGCTGGAGAGGACGGAAAAGATCGTGGCCGCCCTTCAAAACGCGGAAACGGAGCTCTTGTCGATTATGGCGAACGGACAGGAAAGGAACAGCGAAGAACATTTGGCGCTCGTTCCGTTCGTTTCGGAGGCGGTATTGCAGCTGCTGCTCGGTCCGTTCCCGCGGTGCACCAACTACTCCGAGCTGAACGCCCGGCAGTGGAACGCAGAGAGCTTCTCGAAGTGGAAAGATTGGCTGGAGGAGCGGAGACTTTCCCTGGGGAAGGTCCACTCGGAAATGGAACGGACGAGGATTCGCTGTGAGAACAAGGATGGCAACGAGGAAGTGATTGCAGCTCAGAAGATGAAAGAGAAATTTCACGCCTTAATGTTGGATTTAAGGGCTGTTAAAACCGAACTTGATGTCTTAATTTCGGCTAATTTTTCCGACGCACAATCCTTAGAACACGAACCGAATCCCCAGTCGCCTGTTGTTACCGTTGATGTTTGAGTATAAACAGCAGGTTTAAATTTGTTTCCCCATTCTGTTTTTTTACTATTCCGACCTGGTTCTCTAGTTTCTAGTCTCTAGTTTCTATTTCTGGTCTGAGACTTTTCGGAAATGATGAGTGAGTCATAGGGAAGACGTGATAAGCTTCTTGGCAGACCGGAAACGTGGCAGTTGTTTGCTGTGAAAGCGGGGGTGAGTTAAGATGAGTGAGGTGTGTCTGCCTCGTAGACTTTATCCAAACGAATATCGCGGTAGAGATCGCAATCAGTTTGGTATTGACGAAACTTACTTTATACTTAAGTCGTTACACAGAACAGCATCTAAAACTGCATGTGTTGTCCATTTTCTTATTTTTCGTGTATGTCACTGTTCTTCCCTTTCCTGACTTGTGGGGCGAAACACCAAAGGATCATGTCGTCCTTGTTTTATTTTGCCATTCTGGTAAGGGATTTTTAATAATATCCACGGGCACATCTCTGCTGTCGTCTGAATAGATTACTATGCTTATTTGCAGGCCGGCGTGATTTCCACCGGAAGAGCCGCAATTCAGACTACGAGCGTCAGTGGGTTCTACCGCATCGAGGTGCAGCTGGGTCATCTGGAAAATACTCTGGGATATCAGGCTAATGGGCAGTTTTGCGACGAAATGACGGCCTGTGATCCCGTTATTTATACCTCAATTGATGTGTAAGTTCCCTCCGAAGAAAGCACTTTTAATTAGAACCGACTTTGGTATTACTATTGTTATTTTTACGACTACGCTTATACTTGTCACAGGGAAAAACCGCTGGCTCCCTGGCCGACGAAAACACCAACCGATCAGATAATGTTGACGTGGAGGAGAAACACCAACTCGTACGAAATCAACCAGACCATCTACAAGGACATCTGCGGTGGCGGACTCAGTGTACGCACAATGAATCGATAACTGGCCGAATTTATTATTTTCATCAAATATATTAAAATAAGAGGGTGGTGATTTTGTTCATAGAACGTAAACGCTCGCATCGAAGTGATGGACGAGGACTTCCTCGGAAAGTACGATCTGATCGAGCAGTTTGAGTGCAAATTCTTCCCGCCCATTGCTGACACCACCGCGACCGGTGACAGCCTGCAGGAATTATCCTACCGCGAGTTCACCCCTTTGAGTGAATGTCAGGCCAAGCATCAGCCTACAAAATTACGGTAACTTTTCCTTAAGATATCTCACGTTTCTCTTTAATGAGCTTTTCACATTTTTAATTTATTATTTTAACAGCCTCTTTTTCCGCTGGAGAGTCTATCCCATCGACATGGCCGAATGCGGAACGGATCCCAAACCCATCGCCAACGTTGTGCTCGTCGACAGGCAGACTTTAGCGCCGTAGACCTCAAACGTCTCTAATCCATTTGATACTAGTATACTCATATTTCATTATTTGGTAGATTATACGGCCTAGGCTTAAAGAATTGACCAGCGAAGAGTTTTTGTCGTTGATGTTTAATTATTTCTGGAGAAACAGAATACCGTTATCTGCTCCCCAATCAGATTGTACTAACAAATATGCTGCTTCTTGGACCAATGACATGTGAACTATTTGAGATGCTAAACCACATGCTCATCTCCCCTCGACTATAAAAGTAGGCTGAATAAAACTCCTGTTGTATGACCCAGACACCGCCCTTTACTCTATCCGGTCAGCTGGATTAATGCGTATACAGAACGACCTGACAATTGAGAGATCCCCGATAACGCCACTTTTTCTCGCAGTTTGTGCCAGTTGCGCTCACAAATCACGCATGCAAGATAAGGCAGAAATTTGGAACGGCAACAAATGCCCTCAAAAGACTCCAAAACTTGTCCATTTCATTTAGATGCCTAATCAACATAAATTACACATACTTATTGATCGGCCATGGCGTCGCAATTCTCCTTCCTTGTCCTTCACACTGTGTTATTAGTAAGAAAATAATATATAGAAATTCGTGCATTCGTAAAATCCCTTTTTCATCATTTCATGTACCGCGGCAATCATAATGCTCTTGAATGTTGTTTTTTCAGACTTATCTTAGCAGTACACTTGCAATGTATTCCGAGGGTTACTTTCGACTGGAGGTCCTCTTCACCCATTTCGACAACACAGACGGGAAGATTTTCAACGGGAAACGATGTGATGCCATGACGGCGTGTGACCCAATTATTTACGCCTATATTGATCTGTAAGATCCTTACAATAAATGTTCACAATTTTGGTTGCCCTTTTTATTGATCAATTTTAAATTTATTTTTAACATGACAGGGAAGAACCTGCGGCTCCGTATCCAGGCAAGGCCAAGAGACTTCGGGATTTTCAACAGCTCGTCAGCGAAACGGGAAAAAACGTCATCATCATGAATGCAAAAATGGTCAAGGATATGTGCATCCCTGTCTTGCTACACCAGCAAAAGGTCTTCTTAATTATTATTATAGGAGTTAATTTTAGAAGTCAAACGTTCATAGATTGGTGTGATTGAAACTAAATGTTTATTGCAATTCCTCATCAATCCTTACAGGCCGTAGCCGTGCGAGCGGAAGTGCGAGATCGGGACTATTTCACACCGGACGACCTCATCGACGAGTTCGACTGTCGCTTCAACTTTATCCCTAAGCCGGGGAGTCTGTTGGAGAGCGCGACCGGGACTTGGTCTTCCGTGCAGTCATGCCAAGCCATCAATCGGCCGAACAAGATCAGGTAAACTAGTACGAATGACTCCGCTTTATCTTTTTCTGATGGAACTATACTTATAGCGATTTTCAAATTTTATTTCGCCAGTCAGGCTTTGAAAACGTTTATTTTAGCTTTGAAATAGCTCCGCCCCCTGATCTCAAAAAAAGATTCCGCTAATGCTGATCGATTTAAAGTTGAATTTTGAGAGGGACAGTGCCAAAATCCTTTAAAATGAACCTTTTCCCGAAATTGAAGTTTTTATTCAGAATCAGGAAAGTGGAATCTTCCTGTGTATTATCGAATGTCAAATTCTACTAAAAAACTTTTCAGGCCTGAATGATGAATTAAATTTGAAAATCATTGCAATTATAGTTCCATTAGAAAAGCATAAAGCGGAATCATTTTGCGTCTCGATTAAAACAATGAGATTGATGTTTTGTTGGCAGTTTGTCGTTCCGTTGGCGAGCTTACCCCATCATGGCCTCGGACTGTGGCTACACCGTGGTCTGACCATCTTAATTATGGCCGTTTTGTCGTTGGAGAACAGGGGCTTCCGCTAGTGTCTTTTTTGCACAAAAGTGTTCGATTTTGTACAGCCTCATTCTAATTTCAACTCCTCTTCAATTCAATTATTTTCATCATCCCATTCTTTTTTAAGACCCCGCCTTCGTAAGCTACTGTAATTGAACGTGCATATGTGTATGCACCACGAGATTTTAGATTTTAGATTTTTTGCAGTTCGAAACGCGCGGCAAGAGGGAATTCCGCGCTCTAGTGTCCGTGTGAAGAAAGATAACAATCATCCATCGAACTGACTCAGTCGCATAGTATGCTGTAACAAATTCCATAGGTTCGTCGCTCGACGGAAGGGTCCGTGAAGCCCATCTGACTTGTGAGCCGTGGGCCGCTCTTGCGATTTATCAACTCCATCTCCCATTTGGTCTGAAGGTTCACCCAGGGAATGTAAGCAAGCGATGGCGGACTCGTATTTCTCCTCTTATTTCCTCTCATGACTGCTCATTTAGCCTTATGACTCCAGTCTGTCTGGAATGTTCCAATAACAATAAAAGAGCTCGTGCGTTCAAAACTACACTACAATTTCCGACCTCATAGGGGCTTCCGCTCATTTTTCCGTTCTGCATTGAAGTTTATACCCAAAGACCCCATTTTTCCCGTGAAAGACAAATCTTGCAATTTCTTTCACTACGTACCATTGTCATATTTCCAGTCCATAATGGAAGACCGACGCTGGGCCTTGCGTCTGATTCTGTTGCAGGTATTGCCATTGTTGTAATTTGTATTTTTTTTATAAATTTCGTTTGATTGTTTTTATTGACTTTATTGTTTCTGTTGTTTAATTTGTTTTTTATATACTTTGTTGTTCGGTCAAAGACTTTAACTGCTCAGAACACAGTGCACGGATTGGGATGATAATCATAGGGAATTACTCTTATTTACCTATGACTTTCAGTGCTGCTTTGTGATGGTCCACTGTCAAAACTGGGACCCCAACTTTTATCGCATTGAAGTGCAGCTGGAACGGTTCGAGGGCGGAAGGATCCACAACGGAAAATACTGCGACACCTTCACCAAGTGCGATCCGATGATCTATACGGCCTTTGACCTGTAAGCTCTGCATAATTTAACTGAGCAAAATAATCATCGATTTAATAAAAAAAGCCATCGTGCAAACTTCTCTACAATTGAAGGGACGCGGAAATTAAAGTTTTTTAATTATGCTTGTTCTCTGATTAAATTTATTTTAATGGCAAAATTTATTGAACCCTCCTGTCAGCAATTCAAGTCAAATTTAAGCAAATCAACAACAGGATTCATGACTTAAAACAACACTTTGCATCGCGACGATGTCTTAAAATTTTAAATCAATTCAAACGCCTGTGTTTCATCAATGGCAGTTGTCTGAAATATTATGGAGACACCCTTGATAGTCAACAAATTGGTTCTTGCAGAGACAGACCATTTGCCACTTACCCGGGATCCGTGACTAATCCGCAGGAGTTCAAGAAGGTTTTCGAGGCGGAGAACCTGGACGTCATCAACATGGGAACGCTGCTCACGAAGAACATCTGCGACCGCCGACATTTGCCAAATGTAATGGGTTATTTATCCTCTCAACTATGAATGGGTCAAATGACTCGTACAGGTCGTTGCGTTTTTGTTTCGTCTAAAAGTAGTTCGCCTTCTTTTTCTGTAGCAAGTGACTCTTAGAGTGGAGATCCTGGATTACGACTATTTTACAGCCAAAGACTTAATCGACAACTTGGATTGTACCTTCCGTTTCGCTCCGACGGAGAGAGATATGATGTCGTGGTCAGGCACGGAGAGTTGCCGGGCCATGAGACGTCCTGGCCAGACTAGGTAAATTTTGCTGTTAGTTTGCCTGCTTCTCTGTTTCTTTGTCTGTCTCTTTGTCTATCTGTCTGTCTGCTTGTCTGTTTGCCTGTCTGTCTGTTCGTCTGTCTATGTATCTGTTTGTTTGCCTGCCTGCCCGCCTGACTGTCTGTCTGTCTGTCTGTCTGTCTGTCTGTCTGTCTGTCTGTCTGTCTGTCTGTCGGTCGGTCGGTCTGTCTGTCTGTCTGTCTGTCTGCCTGTCTGCCTGTCTGTCACTGGGCCTCTTCAATCTATTGGTTTTGCTTTGTTTTGTGCACACACTAAGGGTTATCACATTTAGTGCAGTAATTTTATTCTCAGGCTGTTCTTCAAATGGCGTATCTTTCCTATCCATTCCGGTGAGTGTCACACCTCTGGCATCCTCTCTGCGGTCCCAATAACGTCTACATCCACTACAACTACCAGTACCACAACAAGTACCTCAACGTCTACCACAAGCACTCCGACAACTACTACAACCGCAACTACGACTGAGGAGCCAACCCAACCTACCACCACAACGGAGGAATGGACTCCTCCTCCGCCGTCCGATGAGGTTCTACGAATTTCCGAAATTATTAATGTGACGGCTGACGAAAGCGACGGATTAGAACTGGAGGAGACCACCGCTACGGCGGACTCACAATACTCCCAGGCCCCCGATGAAGATTATAACCTGTCTCAAGTCCGCAACAACGTCTTCTATGAAACGCTCGAAAATTAGGCTTTAAAAACTTTCTGTTCTGCCTTACGAGTTTTGTACAAATCTTACAGTCATAGCACTGATTTTCCCAAGTACAGTTTCTGCAGCTATGCGTTGAAAACGGAACGTAACGTAACGGATGGAGGATCTTCGTGCTTTGATAATCTTTAGTGATTGTAATTGTTCTTCGTTCAATTTTTATTTTCCTAAACACATCAAGTTTTATCGTGCGAAGCCAGTAATTTTTTCCCATTTGTTCCCTTGTTCGTTTTTCAACAGGAACAGATTTCGCAGTTTCTATGCAATGTTATTGGAAAAATACTGGAAAAACGAGCTGATGGAACGAAACTGAAATATCGATCAAACAAAAATCCCTACAATTTTAGAACATTGTATGCATATATCGAATGAAGCAAACTATTGTACAAACAAAGGCACAATTAGGTGAACGAATGAACGAACAAATGGACCATTTCAGTTTATTTTCAGTAGAGACAGTTTCTTCGATAGCGCAGTACCACCCAGATGCAAACAGCCTGTAAACAAATGTCAAATTCACCACAATAGTTGTTCTCGTTTCATTGAAGGCGGAGCGGCAGTATTTTTGAATGCTCACTTGAATGAGGAGAAATATGAATCCCACGGACACAGTGTACGTAGCATATCCCTGCGAACAAGTATATACGCTCAGATGAAGGGTCGAATATTGCCCAAAATGGAATTACAAAAAATGTGGAATAGTACTTACTCCGTATAAGTTGTAGTTGACGATGACAAAGAGGTCAAAGCCGATGGAAGACACGGCGAAAATTAGGTAAATCACAATTAGCACTAACCAGGCCACAAAGTAACTCGAATTTCGCTGGAAAAAATAAAACCCTTTGCTTGGATTATCGATTTTGAATGCGTTCAATCAATCAGCGGACCTTTCGCAATCCGAAGAGGAGAACGATCCCGGCAGCCAGTAGAAGAACTCCCGCAGTCAATCCCAAACCGGCTAAAGTGTCGGCGTAGCTCAACTGAAAGTTCGGCCCGGCAAAGTAACCGCTATTGATGAGGTTGATAATTCCGACCACCTAAATCACAGCGAACTTCCACATTAAACAGTCATTAAATACTACTACATTAAATACTTTGAGTACTTTATAAATTCTTGAAGAAATACGATTCAATTACACAGAAAATCAAAAAGCATAGCTAAATACTGGAACATCACTGCTACACAGAATTCTGTTGTTTGGGTTATTTTAACATGACATTACTCAATCACAATTTTATCGCATTCAGACATGATTAGTGATCCTTTCATTATAGACAAATTGTGATTGGAAATTTGCTAAACTGTCTTCATTTATATTTTATTTTATCTTTTTGAATTTAGTTTACTCTATGAAAATGAAAGTTTAATGTAATAAAATGTGAAGACAGTTCATATCACTTACAATGTTATAAGCCGCTACCCATTGAACTCGACCCCGGGGACCGCAACAGCTAAGGTCTTCCATTTTATCTCAGCGAATTTGGCTCTGTTTTCAGTGGATAAATGTAAGACCACGTAAGTCGCGAAATTGTGACATTACCGTTTCATCGACTAGTCAGTAAATGCAGGAAGCGTAAGGAGCTCAACCAGACGTATCCTTCTTCATATCCGACCTCGCCGAATAGAAAGGTCGTAAAATTTTGCCTCAACAATCATATCGCTAGGCATACAGACCCGCCAGATAATGCCCGCCAGATTGTGAATTTTGTTGCGATATCTCGCTCTTCTCTCATAAATCATTACTTGCCGGGACAATATTCATGTGAAGCATCGCCTCCTCACTACAAACACACACACACTTGTGGTCGTACACAAAAAGTCAGAGTAAACTGAAATCTAAATTAATTAACTCACCTTTTTGGATACAAAACGGCATATAGCGGTATGAAGCGTCCGGGATGCAAGGGGAATTGAATTAAGTGCATGGAACTGCAGACGGGGCGCTCGATATCAACTAATTAAGTCTACAGTATTTGTTTATGGTCAAGTCGCTAAAAAACTTTATTTGGTCTATTAATTCATGGTTCAAGTGGTTAATAATTTATTTAATTTAATTTAATTTAATTAATAAAGTCCAAGGAAAAGGACTTGTCGTTCAAGGACAAATAAATTTTTTTAAAGAAAACGACTTGTCTAAGGAAAAGAAGAAGGTGAAGTGTTAAGGGATAGAAAATATATCCTGAGCCAGTTAGTCATTTCTTACGGTCTAAAGAAAGTCAGTAGCAATATCCGAACATTGCAGATTAGCTTATATATATACTGGAATAAACTTTTCTTGATTGACCATGCAGAATTCAATTTCGAGCCGAGGGGCGTCAGCCAAATATTTTCTGTGATCCGGGCGGAGCCATAAGCGAATCTTTTTAAACGTCACAAGACAAGTTTATCCCTTTTAAAAGCGCACATAGCTCCGCCCCTTGAGCTCCAAAAAAATAGTTCGTTAACGTGAATCACTTAAAACTGCATTCTAGATGGACAAGTTGCAAGAGAAGTTTATTTCGATACGTATTCTGGCTGGCATGATTACGGGAATTAATCGCAAGTCTCTACAGGCTGCAAAGGAGTGTGCCTCGCATACAAACAGACAACGTAATAAAACATTAAAAGTACGCACCGAAAGAGGACCCAGATGAAAACAGATCAGGTTTACCGCCAGTTTTGAAAAAGTTTGTGGCGTATCCACCTTCAGCTAGAACCATATTCCGTTGTTCCTCATTATTCTACTGGTTACAATTACTGATTACTACATACAATCAGATTGTACAGCTAAAACACATTCAACTGATACAGATTTCTTTTGGAGACCACAATGCCCTTCACATATGATATAAGGGAGAGTAATGGTAACTGATGACCGTCAGCAGACAAGGCATCTACAACAAACACAAGAGGCCGCATCATTAATAATCTTATTGAAAAACGTAAAATCGAATCAAAATCGAGTCCCTTTTTTATTTGAAATTCATTTGATTCTCATTTGATTCATAGTCGGAGTTTTTTAGTAATTTCTGGTCACTTGTGCGACCTTGCTTTGTTTGCTGTTTTGGTAGGTAACAAGGAGATAAGATAACAATGAGAGATTAATGTACATTATCAAATTTTTGAAAATAATTTTAATGGTATATTTAACATTCTCATAAATACTTTAAACAGAAGATTCTCATAAGCACTGGGGAGCACTGCAACTACATAACAAAAACGTGCTAAAACAGTGACAAATTGGAGAAATGTTTTAATTCCCATCAAATCAAAGCAAAATTAAATGATAAAATTACTTTCAAAATCAAATCAAATCAAACCCCAAATAAAATTAAGCTAATTGCGCCAGTTTGACATTTGATGCCATCCTTTGATGTCGCCATGATGGCAAAC
This sequence comes from Hypsibius dujardini, assembly GCA_001579985.1. Lineage (NCBI taxonomy): Eukaryota > Metazoa > Tardigrada > Eutardigrada > Parachela > Hypsibiidae > Hypsibius > Hypsibius dujardini. The sequence goes on from LRSR01003223.1 coordinate 30,930, forward strand.
AATTTGATTAGCATTGGCGTAAATTAATATAGGAACTTAGAAAATTGAAGCTCTTACCTGGAGGACGAAATTAACGGCACATCCCGCCAAAAGACTATCGGCATAAGGTTGCTGTAATACGGCAGAGGTGATTGCGTATATCCCCTTTGATTAAAATTCCAACAGGCCATAAAGAACCCAAGTAAACATGAAAGAAATACGAAGCCTCACCGTGTAGCGGGAAGAAGTATAAATGTATCCCACGTATCCCAGAAATGCAATGTTGAGAGCCACGTAAAAACCAAACAGCACGTACCAAACGGTAAACAGTGCGGGGGCTCTCTGTTAAATAAAATGGCTCTTGTCGTTCTTTGGGGTGGTATCGAGATGTTGAAATAGTGCCTTACATGGGACAGAGCAATGGCCAGGCAGACTCCTGCAGTGATCATGAGGCTCCCGACCGCGATGGTCAGTCCAGCGAAAGTTTTTATAATCTCGTTTTGTGGGGTGGCAAGCTGAGCGCCGAATACCACACTGGCGATTCCAAACAACTAAAAAATTATGCACAATATTACAGGCTTGATTGCATACATTTTATTGACCGAATTGATTAAATTTGACACAAAAATTTAGATAAATTGACAGTTTACAGATGCACCATTTCATTTGCAGACAAAACACAAATACAACACATTGTTTCAATACATTTATATATGTTACTGTTTTTTGGGCGAACTGTTTTTATGGAATAGTCCTCAAAAATCCTTTTTTTTCGAGACTCTCACGCAAAAAACAACCCCGGCTTATGAATGTTGAAATTTAAGCATGGCAAGTGGCATGTGGCAACAATGTGTATCCCCTCTCGTGTGTTCATGGTGCCGACATTGTTCCGACCGATGCTTGTCAGCAAGTCTGTGTGACCGTCCGTCCACCAGTAGTCGCTCTGTGTCTGTGAACTCCTCATCCACCCACTCACTTATCCGTGCTTCCATCCACCGGTCGGCAGTTTCCGGTTCGTGTCAGCTAATCCTTTCGTTCGTTCGTCCTTCCGTCGATCTGTTCGTTCGTGCGATCATCCATCGGCTTGTCGTCGGTTCGCCTGTCCACCTGCATGTCCGTCTGTTTGTCCGTCCGTGGGATCCGCCGTTCATCTGTCCGTTTGTCCATTCCGTCCGTCCGAACGTCCGAACGTCCGAACGTCCGAACGTTCGTTCCTTGATTGACTTTTCATCCAGTCAACCTCTGCACACCATTTGTGAAACTATCCGTTTGGTATTCAGACCAGCCGCCCAAATCCGTTCATTGTTGTGTATATTAATTATTCTGCTAGTTACCGACGAACGGATCACAAACATTTGCCACGTGCCGCTTGCCATACTTTAACTTTTAGTCTCCAAAACATCCGTGTTTTTGGAGACTATTTCTAAAAAATTCGGTTCGCCAAACAGAAAACGGTCACACTCGTACAATAATAAATCCAATGACCCATTTGACACGCGCTCGAACTCCGCAGCATCCCTCGCGTTTAAGGATGACGGTGGTATGGACGGTGTGGTTCGCCGGCGGCTGCGGCTGCTGCTGTACATGGACGTGCACCGATGTTTGAGGAGGAGGATAGGGCGATTGCTGGGCGTATTGCGGTGGCTGTGCCAGCGGGTATTGCGGGATAGGGTAATTAGGATCCGTCGGGTACTGCTCTAGATTCATTTTCGTCATTGTTATAATTAGAATGACCGGCAATGCACGAACTTGGGCACAAGTGTGAAAGAAGGAGTAAGCCTCAGTCGCTCACCAGGCCTGGACTGGTGTGGTACTTCAGGAAAGATGAAGGTACTTAGCTGACGCGCCAAATTTCGCGCAAGCCCCGCAGCTGACTATGAGCTATTGCAAGTGAAGGCACAAGTCAAGTGTAGCGAGTTTGCTTGAAACCCGATTTATCTCCTGGTAAGAACAAACAAATAACTGAAAAAGGGCGCTTGAATTTGCGATGCCCGGCACCCACCAGACGGCGCAATCTGGTTAGAGCTCTATTCAGCAACAAACGTTTGTTTAATCTTGAGGTTGGTACTGCCTACAAAAATACTTCATTTTAGGGACATTGCAAAAAAACTAACCACGGTCTTTGACCCATCCGGATAAGGTCAAGTCACAAACGTATGCAACCGGATTTTTTTGGCAAACGGTTCTTTGGGAATCGTCTCCAAAAATGGGATTTTTACACATCAGCCGTCCAATCAAATCGTTTTTTTTTTCTGAGGCTGAAAATTCAACCATGGCAAGCGGCTTTTGTGCGGCATCCGTTTTGCTATTCGTCTGCCCGTCAATCCGTTAACTCGTTCGTCCTTTGATCGACTTTTCCTCCAGCCAGCCTTTGAGGAGCACGCTCGTTCTTCGTTTGCACGGTCTTAGTCACGCCATCTGTCTAACCGCCCATTGATTATATATATTCACGCCATATTCTGGCCAGCTGGGTGGGACTGCAGTCCCACTCAGCCATTCATTGTGCATGATCTAATTGCGTAGCGTGTGCAACACCCAACCGTGTAGTCTGCAAACAAAATTTTTGCTATATACCATGCTACACACGTGGCAGAAACCTTCAACTAACCAAGTTAAAACCAATTTTTTACAGGCGCACAGCAAAATAGGGTGGTCCGAGTTTGAGCTAATTCTTGCCTCCTGATTAATTTTTGTATAATCAATTCTACTGCAGGGGGTTTTAGAAAACAAAAACAGTATGAGAATGAAGAAAAAAAGCGAAAAGGTAACTGAGTTGATTGCCGCATTTAATGCAGAGTCGATTGTTTGTACTGGATCACGGTCAATACACATGCCACCTGCAAATGAATACAACATATAAAAATGAACGGCAATTTTTAGCGTTCACTGCAATGGCAGATTGTAATGACCCTTTATGCTTCACCTGAATGATAAAATTGATGACGCCATTAGCAATGAGACCGTTAGTCCTTGCGTCGTAGCCCTGCAAAAACAATCCAAAACAGCGTGAGAGATGCGAATAGCGAAATTTGTGGTCTCCGTCAATAATTAACAATTATCAGAACTGTGAATTTTACGGCAGTGTATTTGCCGTAAATATATCCGGCGTATCCCAACCAGGCAATGTTGAGGATGGCGTACAGGCCAATCAGCAGGAACCATGCCGTAAACAACACCGGGGTTTCCTACACGTTATGACGGTACGCGGGTTGACGCTGTCGTCATACAGCAACACCACACACACATCGGTATCGTCACTGGAGCACAAGTCCAGGCGGCCCATGTGTAATTCACGTCCAAAGGTGTGACGTCACAGTAAAGGCCCCAGCGGCTGGGTCGGCATACTGAAGACAGCAAGGCAACGGGCAAGAAGCCACGCCCACCAAGGTAGCATCGGTCTCGGATTGGTCGACCGGCGCGCGCGCCCGCCTTCATCCCTTATTTCTCTCTGTTGAGGAAAGCTTTGGCCAATCGGCGTGTCTGCTACCGCCCACTGCCAGAATGGCTTTAACTCTGTTAATCTTTTTGGCCGTTGTTCGGAGAGAATTGCTCCGAACTCGGACCACCTGTTTTCATTGTATTCTTTTTACTGGATTTGGGAGGGGGTCAAGAAGAGGGTCGCTTATCATCACTTGTCAATTTTTCGGATACATTCTCTCATTTATTCCCCCTAGTCTAGCTTTAGCTCACGTTTACTTCGGTGTCTTAGACCTCTTTCCTGTCGGGATCTCCCTGTTGTTTGGAGAACCGCGACCTTGTACCTCCTTTCATTATCCGTAACATTTCACAAATCACCCTTTGGGTTCTGGATCGCTTATCATTATTATTACTACTATCATCGTGTGACGAACTATACGGTCTCACGACCAGCAGTCAGGAGCCAATCATTAGTACGGAAGCCACCTCAGGAACACATCAATCAACCTTCACCACACACAATCCCCACACAAGTCACGTAGACGCCCCTCCACACCATTGATCCTACGGGGAAGCGCGCAACCATCAAATGTGGTGACTCCGCCGTGAGATTTTTGTTTTCTTCCCCGACTGCGGACTCATCGTCGACGCAGGAGGATTTCTGGTGGATTTGGAGGCTCCTACGCGATCTTCCGCAAATTTATTTGTGTGTGTGTGTGGACTCATCGTGATCGTTACCTCGTTTCCTTGACCTACTTAGAGCTGTTTTTCACCCTTCCCGCCAAATCTACCCACAGCTGGAAATCGACACCCGTCGCGGATCGACGATCGTCGGAAATCGACATTCGTCGCTGGACAACTCGGACACGGACGCCCATCGGAGCCACGCAGGTAGAAACACCTTCGTGGGTTGGTTAAAGGCTCTCTTTTTGGGGTTCAGGGTCCGAGGCGATCGGAGTTCAGTTGGGTTGGGAAGCGGTGATTCGTGTTAGAGTGTTAGTGTTTTTTTCGTTCGGTGGTGCAGATTTTACTAGTATCGAGGATCCTGCTCATCTGGTACGTAGTGAGCGGTCTCATCTTTTCCAGGTAGCTGAAGAGGTAGACTCCATTTTTTTTCTCGTCCATGTGATAAAGCCCTCGGAACCCGCTTAGCAGTAGATTACCTGGTTACTTTAACCGGTCCTCGTTCGAAAGTCGTCCCTTCCAGGGCCGCAACCCAGCTCAAAGTCGGTCCCTCCGGGAACGCAACCTTTATGAAGTCGGGTCCTCAGGATCCGCACCTACCCACCCCAATATCGAAGGCGATACCTTCGGGGGCCCGGGTCTTCA